>JADKXX010005351.1:0-13613 GCA_017310255.1 Butorides virescens | reverse complement strand
GGGATGCTCTCAGCACGGCGGTCATTGTCTCGGAGCCCGAGCGGGGAGCGTGGATCTCCCCTTTGATTTCTGAGAGTATGGATTTCCAAATAAATTAGCAATGGGAATGTGCGGGGGTGGGTGAGGCAGGCAAGGGGAGAGCTGGCGGGCTGGAAGCGACCCAGACCCAGGGAACAGATGCAACTCATAACGTTAATGAGGGTGGTTTGTTTTTTTTTTCTTTCCCCTCCCCAAAGGCACCGCACTCTTGAGAACGGGGGGCTTTCTGTCCCATGGCAACACCAAGCGGGGAAAAAATGGGCCTGGCTTTTATTTCATTTTTTGTCCTTTACAGGAATTGCAGGCAAACAAAAGCCCTGAACAGATTTATCATTTTTCTTTCTCCCCCACCCCCTCCTTTTCTTTCCTTTTATATTTTTTTAAAATAGGGTTAGAGCAAGATGGATGGTTCCCCAGGCCCAGGGAATGAGCAGATCGAGGCAACCCTGTCGTCTCTGGCATCCCATTAAGCCAAGCTCTGGGAGGAGGCCGCCATAAGACTTATTAAATTTGCCCCAGCCCAGACCCCAAACGCCAGCCCCAGTGCAGGGCTGTCCCACTTCGGCCACCTGAGTCCCCCCTTTGCCGTCCTCCCCGGTGCCACCACCAGCACCTCTCCCGCACCCCCCAGGGGCCCGATCCAGCCCCACTCTCGCCCCCCGCATCAGCCCGGGAAGCGCCTCCATCCGTTCTTGTCAGCCGAGGCCGATTCGTCACCGGCGGGGTGACAAGCGCTTGTATGGCTCTGTCAGCCCATCGCTGGCGCAGGCTGGGCCCCCTGCGGCAAAGCCAAGGGTCTCCCCCCAAGGAGGGGGCTGGGGGCGGCGCGGGGGGGGGGGCACGGGCAGCCCCCGACCTGCCCCTGACCTGGGGGCTCCCATGGCTGGAGAAATGGCAGCGGAGAGGGAACAGATAGGGAAAAAGAGGGGGAAAAAGAAGAAAAAAAAGGGAATAAAAAAATAATTTGAGGCTTATCGAGTCCGCTGCTGGGGGGCACGGGGGCAGGCTCAGCTGGCGGGCGGGCAGGGAGGATGCTGCCCCGTCCCCGCCGCCCGCCAGCGCCGCGTTAGCACACTTATTTCCACTTTAATACTTAACAAGGATTTAAAACCCTTCTGTAGTCAGAGTTTGTTCTCAGCGATAAATTTTGAATAGCTTATAAATTATGGACGCAACGTGGTGTCGCTGTCTGGGAGGAAGGGCCGGACCCGGCTTGCCGGTACGGTGGTGTAAAGCCGGCGTGGCATTGCTGGCAAGGAGTCTGGCGGGTCGGCGTTGTGGGGTGATGGATCCGGCCCGCCGCGCCTGGATATAACATTACGGTGACGATAGTATCATATCGCATAGCAAAGCACAGTCACGTCTGCTTCACACCTCCCGATAATAATCACCCAGGATGCAAAAATCACAGGGCAGAATTACAGATGAGTGGAGAAATGCACGTTATCTCGCCCTCCACATGTGTGTGTGTGTATATATAGATACAGATATACAGATATATATAGCACAGGCACTTGTATGCACGGAGAATATGCTCACGCTCAGGATGAGAGGGGTCAGATTGCCCGTCTCCCGCTGGCAGTCATCCCCCCGTGCCCCGGCTCCCGACCCAACACATCCCTGCCGTAGCACCCAGGCATCGTGCAGGGGACTGCAAACTCCGGCTAAAATCCCAGGGGACTGCAAACTCTGGCTAAAATCCCAGGGGACTGCAAACTCCGGCTAAAATCCCAGGGGACTGCAAACTCCAGCTAAAACCCCCGCAAACGGGGAGCTCCGGCTCCCACAAAAACACCTTGCAGCCGCCTGCTCCGCTCTTGGCTCCGGGGCCGGGAGGGGATCCACGCTGAGAAAAAGCCTGGCTGGAAGAGATGATTTCATCCACCCGGTGAGAGAAACAGCGAGCATTTCGGAAAGCCACAGGGGTGTTTGCAAGGGGCCTTGCTTACTTTTTCCCTGGCACACCGCAGCAAGTCGGTAATGAGGTTCGAGCATCGCTCCAGCTTTATTTCAGTGCACCGATGTCCAATAAACGCGTATGAAGTTCGCATGTGTGCCTGCAGTGTATAAAGGCTATAGGAAAATGGCCAGTTTTCACTACATTAATTCATAAAGCAGGTCATGCTGGTCTGGCCCTTTACCTCACTTGTTATTTCTATTTATTAGTAATATTGATGTTTCAACCAGGGATCAGGACCCTATCGAGCCGGCTTTAATATCAGAAAAGATTTAGCTCCGTGACGAAGCAACAATCCCGACGCCGAGCTCCTCCCCAGCGCAGCTCACAAACGCTATTACGATTTGTAATAACGTTTTATTTTGCGTTTCCTTTCCGCAGCAAACCCGGCATCTCCGATTACCCTGGCTGGGCCACCTAAAACGCGCCACCCGCACGCTCATCGCCAGGTTATTAAGAAGCCTCATCAGGACTGAAAACTAAAGAGGTCTAAATGAACACAGGTTAACTTTGCGGAGCCGCCGCGGCGTTAACGGGGCCAGGTACCCAGCTGGTGTAATTAGGTGCTACTGAACTCAGCCAATTGCCCCCGGCGGGAGGTCTGGCAGGGCTGCCTGCGCCGGCAGGGCTGCGGGCAGGGGGCAGGAGAAGGGGCCCGGGCAGCCCATCATGCACATGGGGCTTGCTCTGCACGGGTGTGGGTTTTCCCACTTTTCTCTTCTTTTTTTGATGTTTTCTGCCATCTCCCTGTTGATAGTTTTGATGGTTCTCCTCTTTTTTTGGTGGTTTCTGCCATCTCCCTGTTGAAGCTGCAGCACTTGATGGAGAAACTCGAGCCCCAACAAAATGTTGGATAAAACGGAGCGATTAGTGCAGATCCACGTATAATTCGGGAATGCAATGCGGCCAGCAGCCGCGTTGGCCAGCGAGCCCGTCGGCCAGCGTTGGAGGACGGAGCCCTGCCCGGAGTGGGGTGCGTGTGGCACCCCCGGGACTGGGACCCCGCTGGGTCTGGCTTCCCAGGCAGCAAAGGTATTTAGGCTGCAGTAGGGAATGATCACATACTATGAATGCCAAAATTAATTTTTAAATCAAAACCACTTGGGAGCCATACAAAGCCTAGAACCACATCTAAACCAGCTTCAAATTCATTGCCTGCTGAGACGCTGAGCACGAGCCAGTCCTCAACCTCGAGTGATCTGCTTAAAGCCAAAGCACACTTAGCCAGGGCTCGTCTGGCAAAAACTCCTGGAACTATTGATCCTTGAGAAAAAGCGGTCAAGGGAAATAAAGCTGTCCTGCTTATTGCCTTACCATGTTCTCGATCACAACTGCAAGACTTCAGCAGCAGAGGCAAGGGCAGGCCGGTCGCTCCTGCCTCGAGCAGATCTCCCACGGTGCTTGGGTTGGGTCTTCTATGTAGAAGACCCCTGTTCCACCAGGCAGGCAGGACCCGTGCGTACGGCGTGACCTCTGGGGGGTTATTTTTGCATTTTCTTTAGGGTGGTGATGTTTTCTAGAGCACAGTGGACCAGAAACTGCCTTTCCGTAGTGCGCACAACAGTGGGATCGAAAACTGCTTCGAGCAGCATCAAAGCCAGATGTTCCCCCAGAGCCGAGGGAAGATGTTACCTGCCTCGCTCATGGGGCCGTGGCTGGGATCTTTTGGTGGCAAACGCTCTGAGGCTGAGCCTGAGCTTGGATCTATTGCATCTGTGGAGCAGAGCTGGGCTGGGGGTGAGGGGGTACAAACCCCTGCGGGTCCCCTAGGAAGTGGGGTCAGCACAGGGGGCTGGGGGAGGGAACCAAGGCATTTCAAGACATTTCGGGAAAAGACTCTCTTGAAATTCCAACCTTGCTTACTAAGTAAGACCTCAGGGGTCGGATCCTGCGCTCGGTGACGCTGCTAGAAAAGCCGAGTCAATCTGGGGGACTCAGCCAAGGTCACTTCAGGCTGGGAAGTGACGTCCGATTTCCCATGGCGTAAATGGCAGCAGGATTTGCCCCCCCCCCCCCCAACGCTTCTCTTCATCCCCCCTTCTGCCATCTCCTTCGAAATGTTTATGTTGGATTGTCTCACGATTTACACTGGAAATCTGTGCAATGCCTCTCATTTGTCCAAACGTGCAGTGTCAGCAGCTGGTGATCCGAAACCCCGGCCGCATCCTGGAAACCCTGGTGCTGAGAGAGGGAGGCACGAGTGCTGCAAAGGGACCGGGGCACTGCTCTTCCAAAGCCAAATGAAGCACCCTCAGGGGGTGTTACAGGACCGGGGCTGTACAGGCAGGATGAGAGCACGCCGTGGCAGCGGGGCTCGGGCTGCTGGACCCGCTCGCAGCATCCCCGGCCATGCCCCCCCGTGACTGCACCTTTTGCATGGGCAACAGAGCCAAGTGGGAATTTTCTGGTGGATTTTCTTTTCTGCAGGGAAATTCCAGTGAGCTGAAATTGAAGCTTTAGCTGAAAAATCCTCCTGGGCTCCCGAGGAGGAGGAGGAGGAGAAGGAGAATTGCACAGCGCAGCGGTCAGGGCTTGGGGCAGCGGGAGAGAGCCAAGTTCAGTCCCTTGTGCTGAGCCAGGCAGGACAGGACCTCCTGCCCCGGGAACTATCCCAGTTGGAGTGTGACTCTGGGGTTTCCCATCTTTTCATGGCAAATTCTGGGGTTTTTACCAACACAGAAGAGGAAAAAAATCAGCAGTGCCCCCAGCCTCTCCCTTCAGCTGAAGCGTGGCTGGTGCTGCCGTGCTGTCCCCGAGCTGAGAGGAGCAGGGCTCATGGCCATCATCAAGGGGTGAAGTACTTACACCTTGTGGCAGTGATGCTGATTTTCCTGGGATAATGCAGGGGAGACTTTGCAAAGGCAGCTCCCCTGCTTGCTTGTGGCAATATATGAGTGTACCTCGAGAGGCTGGGCAGGAGTGGAAGCAGGGGTGGACCAGAGGAGCCCCCAAAATGTCCCTCACCAGGACGGGGAGTACATCAGTATCTGGGATGCCACGGGCAGGAGCCCCGGGGCATCTCTGCACCGCGTCTCTGCAGCCATTTCCACGCCAGGGCCCCTGCACCGAGCCTGGCGGGGGGATGGAGCCTTCATCCCCCAGCAGCGTGCTATTTACTGCTTGCTCTGCATCCTCACCGCAGGGCACGGAGACTGCAAGGCCATATGAGACCGTGGCGATGAACATCTAGCCTGACCTACTTACAGCCCAGGCCCTGGGACTTTCTGGAATTCATCCTCTTGGAAACACAACGTGTAATTTTAGGGCAGTAGAAATCCGCGCTGGATGGGGATGTTGTCCCAGCCTCCGCCGGGTCCGTGATGCCAGGATGGCTTCGCCTGCCTCTGAGCGTGGCTTGCCACCGCATACCAACGCCCAGGCTCCATTAACAACTCAAATTGCCACTGATGTGCTGCTCATTATACTTCAGGCCTTACGCATCATTATTTCATTTAAAAGACAGTATTTGTTTTCTCCTTCCCTTAATTCACATCCCCCCCCCACCCCCAAAAAAATCTCATTAGAAAGTTGTCGCTTGTCGCAATTCGGAGCAAATCGCAGCTTAATCCAACCTGCCAGGGAAGCCAATTGCCCCGTAAAAATCTCCCTGAAGCCTCCATGCAGGGGCAGGCGGAGGGGGGAGATTAATAAAAAGACGTGGAATTAGGAGGTGCCGAGGCTCGTTTGAGAGGAGAGGAAGGCGCTGTGGATGCTGACAGGATGGCGATGCAAATCCCCTGCGGAGCACCCGAAGAACCTAAATGGATTAATGTGAGGACAGAGGAGAAATTACTTTATTTTTTTCCCTAATTCGATTCAATTTATTTTTGTACAGCATCTCCATACACGGCCTCTCGCAGCTGCTTCACCCCGAAGAGAAATAATACAGAAACCCCGTTCTGGCAGAAGTGCTCACCAGCACAGGCATCGCAGCGGGAGGAAAAAATACGAGTGCTGGCCTTGAGGATTTGATTTTCCAAATCATCAGGAAATCACATGCCTTTTTTTTTTTTCCTTTTTTTCCAATTTCAATATTACTAATTTCCCTAGGCTTTCCTCAAACCATCTCTGTAATACGCTGAGGCTGATCCTAATCCCACACTGCTTTTATAGCACTGTAACTCTGGTCTCACACTGGTTTTACACTGGTGCAGTTCCACTTATTTCAACTGAGTAAATTCCTGATTTATGTTTGTGTAAATGACAGCAGAAACAGGCCCGTGGATTCCCCTGGAGCAACGCCTGGCCCACGCCGGGGTGAGGAAGAGGAAGATCAGGTCTCCTGCGTTGCTAACGGTGTAGAAAACCATCATTAAATTACACCTTGACCCTTACTTTCATGTATACTTTTGCTTTCTTTTATAAAATGCACTGGATTGTCAAAGTTACAAATGCATGGGGGATCAGCCAGTGGCTACTGCTCCGGTGTTGATGGAGAGAGTGGGTTGCAGCCCCCGACCCCCCCCTACTTTTTTAGGGGAAAACAGTCTGTACCCCCTCCTCGCTCCGGTTTCTTTTGCCTGTTTTTGCTGAAAATGCTTCTCTCTTCCTCGGGCCCAGCTCTGTCCACCGAGAGCCTGGCTCTTTGGATTAAATTGAAATGTGTGTGTCCTGTTTGCTTTAAAATATTAAAACGTAATCCTGGGGAGTGAAATCCCTTAAGACAGCAGCAGTGGGACGGGGCAGCCCGCAGCACGGCCCTTCCCACTCGTTAGCACCCGGGGCGAGGAGGGTCCTCATCAGAGCCGGAGAGGAGAGCAGGTTCCTCCGTAAAGACCCACTAATGTAAATCTAATTCATTTATTTTTTAAGGCTACACACGAGGGAGCTGATCAGTGTTTTACCCTGTGGTCTGGTTTGTTTGGGGCATACATCATTTTCTTTGATTTATTCTCCGTGACGTGAAAGGGTGTCACTCAGATCATGGTACCCACCTCTGCAGTCACCCCCGTCCCCATGGCACACACAGGGACAGCACCCTGGGCTAAATCCTGAGCTCTCCAGGCAGCACCTGATCCCCGTTAGGCAGCTGACATTAAAAGCAGCTCCCCTGGCTGCAGGGTGGTGATGCTGGGTTGATGCCAGGCATTGGTGCTGGGGGTGATCCATGCTCCTAAATCCCCCTGCAGACCCCACTGGGGGAGACCAGGACCAAGGTATCCAAGGGATCCTGCTGAGCTGGGCTCTCCACCCAGGCAAGTCTCCCCCTCGCTTGGTTCTGCTGATGGAGGAAAACCAGGGACTGTTGTAATTAATGACTGGGGTGGCCACTGATTTATTGTGGATTGGAGTGTTTTTCCCCTTTTTATTTGCTCTTGGAAAAAGTTCAGGCAGAAGCAGAGGGACATGAAGGCAGGCTGGCAGCCAGGAGGGAAAGGGACCTTTGCTGCTTTGGTAGTGATGGATGGATGTTGTCTTTGCTCAGGTGTGGCTCTGGTTTTGTGGATGAGGGTCCCTCAGCTCCTGCCAGCCTCTGTGCTGTGCCCAAAGGAGCCTTTTGCTGCAGCACAAAGCCCCCAGCCTTTTGTGGAGGTGTGTGATGGCCAAAGAGTGAATAACTTTGGGTCAGTGGTGTCACCTGCAGGCACTCCAGCTTTTCTGTGCTCTAGCCCACGTGCTGCACGTGGAGGGTCAAAGATGCATTTATCTCCAGCCATCCCCCCCTGCTGTGAACCGGCACAGGGAAGGGAGCGATGTCATGGTCTTCCAGCAGACCCCTGGCTGGGGCAGCCTTTGGGCACAAGCCAGTGGAGGGGAGAGGATTCAGGTGCCCCCACTCCCATTTCTGGGTGCCAGAGCCCCACTTGGGAAAGCCTGGGGAGCGTAGATCAGTGTAGCTGTATTGTTTTTATAGGGCTGTGCTGATTTACGCTGGCTGAGGACCCTTTGCCATTGCCCAGCCTGCTGGATAAGGACCTCACCTTCATGCCCTGCGTGGCACCAGCTTCTCCTTGCTGCTCCTTGCCCTCCTGCTCTGTCTGGTGGGAGAAAGCACCAGCAGCACGACCCTCCCGACCCACGCCACCTCCGAGCAGCCTCCCCAAGAGCTCCGGGGCTCTGCAGGGACCCCTCGCCCTCCCCAGCCTCCCAGACAGACCCAGGAGGATGAGATGCCACAAGCTGACATCAGCAGAGTAAAATACGGCCCTGGCAGGAATCTGATAGAACGCGATGGTAATTTGGGGTGGGGGAGGAGAGGAGGAGGAGGAGGCACTGGAAAAAGGAGGCATTGAAAGTACACCTCCTTTCCGTGCATTGCTGGGAAGACCATTAGGAAAACCACTAGATTATTTTTCACATTCTTCAGTGCAAAACTACTGCATTTTATGACCACTATCAATAACAGCTATCATATTACTAATGCTACAGTTGCCACATATATAATATTTAAATCACATTTGCGGCTGACAGAGACCTATGGATATTCTCGATCCCAACAGGCTATTACAGTTCATATCATGTCTGTCATATAAATATTATGAATCATTTCCCGCTATCTTTATGGGGGCTACATTGACATCGTCAAAAAGGCTCTGGGTACTGCCGGATACTGCATATTTATATACACCTTATGTATATGTATGTGAATGGAGGGAGATTATCCAACAATCATCAGTAATAAATGCCTATGATAAAGCATATTATCTTCACACTTCATTTGCAAAGTGTTTTGTATGCAGGGTCTAGGAGAAGGCTAGCAGAGAGGGCTCTGAGAAGTGACTGGGAAAGATCCTCCAGCCCTGGTGTAAATCGGGTGGCTCCGCTGCCGTGGGGCTGAGCAGCAGCAGTTGAAGCCCAAACCCCTGACAGTGGCGTAGGACGAGCTTCGGCTGCTGCCCAGGCACCGACTCGGGCAGCGTGCTGCTGGTGCACATCAGGTGAGGGTTTGGCTCCTGTCCCACTTGCTGGATGGGTGATGCTCCACGTGCCTTCCCCAAAGAGCTGTAAATCTCATAGTTCATGTACTGCATTTCATCTTCCATCTGTTAATGCTTTCTTTGCTGGCTTCCTTGGCAGTCAAGCCCTGGTCTGGGTGATGAGATGAAATAAAGAGATCTCCAGGTGTTACAAAAGGCAGAACTAGACTTTCCATTTAGGGAGTCTTTTTTTGCAAAGTAGTTAATTAAACCACTGCCCCTGCAAACCAGGTGAGACATGCTAAACCCAATCCACCAGCAAAGCACAAGAGAGGAAGAAAGCTCCCCTAGGATTATTCAAGCTAGATCCAGACAAGAGCCCCGGTGCCCTGAGACCTCTTCCCCAAACCTGTTTTAACTGCTTGAACACTTTATTAAGACTTGCTCCATATGCAGAGACAGACAAGAACAAATGCAACTTTATGGCTTGGAAGTTAGGAGGTCTCTAACAAGCATTTCGTGTCCAGTTCTGAAGCAGCTGAAAGTGCAGCACAGTGCTTCTGACTGTGCAATACATTATTTTATCTAAGCGGTCTCCAAAAGAGGGGAGAATGCAATGTCTCTGCCTGTCCTTGGCGTGGGAATGCAGCTCTCCAGCAGATCAAATAAATCATGTGCATCTCACTTCATAAACAAACATCATCAGCCTGTTAAATGCTGCTGGGAAAAAAAAAAAAAAAAACAACCAAAAAACAACAAAGCAGTTTGAATCTCCAGCACTTGGAGAAATGTCTTGTCCTTTAGGGTTTTTGCTGGTTTGCGTGTGTAGAGCCTCCCCGAGGAGTGGGCACCCACCCTCTGCAGCTGTTTGGGTTTGTGAGGATGGTTTGGATGTGTCTGCTGGATGCTGAGAGGTCCTGGCAGGGCTCTGCTGACTCGTGTGCTTGGGGGCTACCTCTGCTTTCAGACCCCAGGGGCCCTGTGTGATGCCACAGCCTCTGGCCTGTCCCCCAAAGACCTGCCATGGCTTCAGCTGCAAGGGAGCCTGCCGGCGTATTGGGAAGGAAAGCAACGTGTGAGCTCCTCTCGCCCCCTGAGAACTGGAGGTAGGTCTTGTCCTGAAGACCTACAGTCCAGGTAGCCCAGGCAGAAGGTTCTACAGTGCATGGACACTTCAGCAGCCTGTAAGTCCCCTGGGGCCAGGTAATACATAATCCTGGCCCTACAGCATCCCCAGGGTTCAAGGTCCTGGAACCTGCCGTGACTTTGGGGTGGATGGGTTGCTGGAGTTGAGGACAAGCCTGGGAAAGTCCAACACAGTATGTATGAGTGGAAGGTGTCTTTCTCCATCTGCATTTGATTTTCAGCTCCCATACACAACCAGATTGCCTGAGTCAGACGTAACCTTCTCGGGGAGGGACTCTGTGGCCACGAGCCCCAGGCCAGTGGCTGCAACCATGCTTGCCCCTCGAGCAGGTTGGCTCTGGCCCCCATCGCAGCCTTGCCCCTAGCTGTGCTGGGGGAGCCCAGACATGGCCCGTGAGCGTCTCCTGGTCTTTCTCACTCAGACTTTGTATTTATTCTTTCTTTAATCTGTAATAAAATGCAGCTAGGGAGGGAAATAGATGGGGTTTCTCTAATTGTGCAGGAGGACATGAAACAGTAGGGGAAGCACAGCAGGTTTTTCTTTTGTCCTGTAACATAATTCTGGGTTATGGGCAAGATAAGCTGGAATCACTTAGTAAAAACATTAAAAACAGTAAAAAATCATTAGTAAAAGCAAACCCCATGATTTCCAAAACCCCTTACTGGGCCCACATGCCCGGTTCTGAATGCAGTTTTGGGTCTCAGCTCCCCAGGAAACTCAGTGCCTACCTCCTGCTGATGCCCATGCACACCTAGAGGCCTTTGCCCAAAATGTCTTAAGCACACATGGGGGCAACAGAGTGGGAGCGTGGGGATGGAGGGAGAAGCCTTTGCCTACCTGGTTCTGACCTATGAATGAACATAGTGTATATCTGTCCAGTTTGGCCAGAGCTGAGTGGTGGGATTGAAAGCTGTTCAAACGAGGGCAGGCAGACCCCAAATCATCCCATCACATCAGCCTGCCTTCCTTGGGATCCCAGCCTAAAGGGTATTTGCATTACCCGAGCGCAGAGAGAACCAGAACCGCTCAGATTTCACAAGACAGCTCTCCCAGACAGGGTAGGACCTCCAAGCGTCCCTGCATCACCAGATGTACAAGCCAATGACCTGCAAAAATTATCTTAACATCCCCCCATCACCCCCCCATGATGATTTAAGTCCTTAGCTAGGAAGCGCAAAGCTGAAGTTGAGCACGGCATTAGGCAGCCTGGTAGAGCTTATTAAATTAATAGTGCATTAAAAGAATTGAGGGGAGGCAGCTGGGGGGGGGAAAGGGAAAGAGAAGGTTTGCAACATCACAGAAATATCCTTGCTACCTTCTGGCATCTTCAAGAGACTGGAAATGTGGGACTGCATCCAGCTGTCTTCTCTGGGGCAAAATTCCTTTGGCTTCTGTGGGAGGTTTTACCCAAATAAGGACTGCAGGATCAGACCTGTTATTGTCACTGCAATTAACATTTAGATCCACATCTAACACGAACTGTTACAGGCTGGTTAGGGAGAAATTTAATTTGCTCTAAACAGCTTGATGGGAGAGGAGCGTGAAATGTCCTAGTTATGGTAATTTCATGTGCTACGCGTCTACAAAGGTGGATTTTCAGCCATGGGTCTAACAACCCTGATATCTGCTGCAGCCATCAACCTAAGCGTGCTTTGGGATCCTGGGGTTTGGGGCCAGATCCCCCCGTGTGCTCACTGGCGGGGTAAGCCATTTACACCAGCTGGCAGCCTATCTGATGGCCATGGACATGCCGAAAGCCGGGAAGACCCACGCTCCTCTTGGGCTGTTACGGCACCGATGACTCAAATGGCATCTGGGTGGCACAGGCAGGCGAGAGCCGGGCTCTGCCCCGGCCAGGCACGCGGGAGCGTTGCCCCCAGATGTATTTCCCTTATCAGACACAAGGATGAGCTTTAGTTTGTGTATCAGGCAACTGATTTCTACCTTTTTGCTCTCGGGGTTTGCGCGCAGGTTCCCACGAGATCTATGATTTTTGCGCGGCCGACACCACTCTTAGGGGTTTTGGACCTGCTTTTTCTAACAACCCTCCAACTTTCTTTTCTATCCTTATGTATTTCCTTTTTCCCCTTTTCTCCCAGGAGTTAATGTAACTCAGCCATAAAAACCGACTTGGAGATGAAACTTGGCATTTAAGGTCCCAGCCCGGGAGCAAATGAAGTTACCAGTTATAAACACACAGCAAAATCTGTTTGGACATGCTGAAATTACAGGAGCAGAGGATAAAAAGGATCCAAGATGCTTTATTTTGTTTTAACTTCTGCAGCTCCGCGCGAGTGTCAGTTTGCAGCCGCTTGCCTGACGCACGATGGGTCCTCTTGGTGGTTTTCTTCTTCTTGTTATAATTAAAGCTGATGAATTGCAATGCATCTCTCGCTGTGCCGGGGAAGAGGTGGGGGTCCCGAGCTGGTCCGCTCCGGGATCCCGTGGGGTCACCGGCTGTGTACCCCTCATCTAACCACCCGTGTGTGGGTCTGCCCCGAAGGAAAGGCAGGATCTGTCCCCGGGCAGACTCGCATGGAAGAGCAGGCAAGAGTTTTAAGGGCAATCGGGTATTGGGGCCTTTCCAGGGCCTCTTCTGTGTGGCTTTAGATACTACAGCAATAGGCGTGATAAGTGCACGCAGGTGATAGATGGGGATGTGGCAATGAAAGATAGATAAGAGGCTTCGTTTTTATAGAAGGAGGTGTATGATTGCTAATATTTATGACACGAGACACTTTGCCAATTAAAGAGTAAATCGTGGCAGATAAGAGGCGCGGAAGCGCCCCACGGCCGGATCCACCATGCAGCGAGGTGATGGTCGGCAGGGGCAGCGCACCCACGTACCAGGATGGTGATGGGTGCCCTGGGTCTCCCAGCTACCCCTGGATTTCCCCCAATCCCACTTTCTGCGGGAGAGCCGGGCTCTGCGTTGGGAGTTACCTGTGCCAGCAGAACCCCCTGGCAGTTGTCCCCGGTGTCACTTCAGGCTCCCTGCGTGACCCTGTCGCTTCCCGCTGCACGTGAGCAGCTGGAGCCATGGACTGAGCCTGTTTGTTATGCACGTCCTGGCCATCAAGAGTGAGGGTCGATATGATGTTTAATATGCTTCATGCATAGTAGAGTCGCTTTGGTCCATCAAGTCACTAATACACATTCTTACAAGGCTGAGTATCATTTATTAAACCTGGAGGCATGCCGGGGAGGGTGGGGGCCAGGGCCCTGGCTGCTCTGGGAACCAGGGAATCCCAGAATGGCAGGGGTTGGAAGGGACCTCCGGAGATCACCCAGTCCAACCCCCCCTGCTAGGGCAGGGTCACCCGGAGCACAGGACATTGTCCAGGCGGGTTTTGAATATTTCCAAAGAAGGAGACTCCCCAACCCCTCTGGAAGCAGCCAGCGGGGCCGGTGGGGTGGTACCCGCCGCGCTGAGGCGGTGAGAGTTTGCAGACAAATGGCACAGGGAGTTATTTGTCGTGCCTCATTTATGGGAAATGAAATAAATTGCGCTTTGAACGCCAGCCACCGGTGCGATACACCCCGGGGAGGGGGGCTGAGGGTCTCGCTGGCTGAGGGTTTCGCTGCTGAGATTGCTCAGCATCCCTCCAACAGC
>JADKXX010005350.1:0-19368 GCA_017310255.1 Butorides virescens | reverse complement strand
GGGACCCCCGAGCTGCGCCCGCACCGGCAGCTCCCCGAAGCCGGCACGGTTGGGACCCTCCTGCCTTTCCCCCCCTTTTTTTTTTTTTAGTTACATTTTGAAACCTCTTTCCAGCTGGAGTTTGCCATGGTTTGGGTGACTGAGTCAAGTCCTGGCTTGTAAGGGCGAATGCCTCCTCGCGTCTCGGTTTCAGGAGAAGTGATATTGCAGAGCTCAGTGTTCAGGGTGGGGGGAAGAAAAGTTTTAGTGAAGTAGCCCGGCGCCAAGTCCGGGCGAGGGGGAAGAGGGACGAATCCTGCCATCTCCGCCACGGCTCAGCGCGGCGGCGCGTGGGCTCCCAGCCTCCGGCCGAGCAAGCCCCGTGGCCAGTGAGAACATCCACGCCGGCTTCCCTGGGCTTTAAATCTGTGCTCAACCTCTGCTCGCCTGTGCTGGTGTGTTTCGTTTCTTTTTCTTTCTTTGTTTGTTTGGTTTCGTTTAATAATTGCAATTTTCGTCGTTCCTTTCTAAGAGCAGAATAAATATAAACACCATCACAAGGTCCCCAGCCAGCCCTGCCCCCCCCCCGGGGAGGGTTTCCAGGACTGCTGTGGTCTGGGGGCTTTGGCAGGGAGAGCCTGGCCCGTGGGTCTGCAGCTGGCATCTCCGTTCCCCCCAACCCATGGTTTTGCAGTGCCCCTCGTCGATGGGGGTGGGGGTGACTTGCCCAGAGTTGCTGTTTGGGCTAAAAGCATCTTGCCTGCAGTGGCCCCTGGGAGCGGGTCCGGCGTTCAGCATCAAACCCGTTCCTTTGGGGTGGGCAAGATGCAGGTGTCGGGGACCACCCATGGCAAACACGCCCACCGAGGCCGAAAGCGCCCATCTCTTGCCCCGCAAAAGTGGTTCAATCTTAGAGGTGGCTGGTTTAGGTATTGACGTTTCCTTTGACGCTTTTGTGGAAGACAGTCCAAACCTTTGTTGATCTGGGCAGGATCAGGCCCCTGTGCATGTACTTGCGTTTTCTTTCAGACCTGAGCTTTCCTGTTAGGCTGTAGATGCTAAATAATACGTTGTGTTATTAGTCATGTTGACTTTGACGGGGGAGGAGAAGGGGGAGCGTGTGTCACCTTGCTGCGGGCTCGGGTAAGGATTTTTCACACTGGTGCAAATGAAAAACAACCGATTTATCCGCTCATTTATAAATGTATGTGTGTGTATGGTGGGGAGAGGGCGGGTCTTTGCAACTGGGAGCATCCAGGGGAAAAAGAAGGCGGGCGCCCCAGGACAGCGGTGCTGGGTGGGGGTTTTAACTTTGCATCGCCGGCTTAGGGGAAAATTCAGCTGCTTTAGGGTGCGTGGTCTGGGCTTGTGTCTGCGACTCCTAAACTTTATCCACTGGCCTTTGGTCACTGATTAGAAAAAATCAGCTTTGGTTGTCAGGGCAGTGGGTTCTGATGGTTTTGGAGGGGGAGATCTCGGTCCCGCTCTGTGCACGTTGAGCCTGGAAGCATGTGAGCGGTTTGTAGGAGCAAGGAGAGCCTTTCCCAGTGAAACCGGAGTGAAACTGGGGGGCCACTGGGCCTCGGTGCTTTTTGGAGGTGGGATGGTCCAAAACTCGCCAGGTCCTGACTTGCAGAGTGCCAGGGTGTTTCGCCAACCCCATCGCATGCCATGGCTGGGAGCTGGCGTTTGCAAGCCGAGGGGAAAAAAATTAGCCAAGCTTGCGGAGTTTGTTTCCCTGCACACCAGTATGGGCCTGAGCGGGAGATGAGGAGCGACTGGGGGCCAAAATCAGGCTCCGTTACTGTGTGGCCCCATCAAAATCTCAGTCCAGTTTGGCCTCAAAAGGGTGAGCTGGTGGAGGTTCCAGGCCAAGTCCTGCCCGTGGTTAGACTCGGATAACCCCGCTGATGTCATGGGTGGAAGCGTGGCCAGCGCTGGGCACTTTTAATAGTAGTATCTCGTTTTCCTGCCCCTCTCGGGAGCTGCTGGCAGATGCTGGGCAGAGGCTCCCCGGGAGGACGGCACGTCTCCCCGCGGCTCCGGCTGCTATCCCGCTCCCAGGACAAGCTGCAGCCTGACCGCGGGGTCCGTGGGCGGTGGGGCTGCCTGCGTGCAGCCATCCTGCACAGGACCACAGCCCTGGGTGAGGCCGATGGAGACACCTCGGGGTCCAGCTGATGCTGCCTTAGAAGCTGCCTGGGGCTACAGATCCCCCTTTCCTAGGTTTTGAATGATGGAGGATGTCTCGCTTTTGTTCTTCTGGGGGGGAGCTGTGCTGTGCCGAGTCTCCAGGAGGAGGAAAATCAAGAAAAAACTGCCACGCAAGTGCTGGCGAGGCTGGGGGGGATCCGCATTTCCAGCCTGGTGGGGTGCATGTGCCGGGGTCAGGCTTTGCATGGGGCCAGGTTGGGGACTGGTGTGCAAACCGAGGAACTTGGTTCTTGGGGTAGGTGCTTGTTCCGCTGCAATCCTTTCATCGCTTCGCTTTCTTCTTTGCCCATTCCCCCAAGAAGGGGGTAGCTCCTGGGGAGCAAAAGGGGATGGTGAGCTCGGGGGGCTCTCCCTTGAGGCTCAGCCTCACGGGGAGGGGGGGGGAAGAAACAGTTAACGGGTGTCCGAGGCGGGTGCTTCCCTCCCAGAGGTCAAGTTCACCAGGTTGCAACCCCTGCGAGCCCTCTTCCCACCCTCGCAGCAGTGCCAGGGACCAGGGACGGCTGCAGCTGCTCAGGATGTGGGGTGAGAACTGGCCCTGCCGAGGCCGGAGCGGGAACGCTTCCGAGCAAAACAGCAAAACAACCCCCTGTGTCCGGCATGGGGGGGAGCAACCCGGAGCATGGGGGCTGGAAAAGGGCGTGGGAGCGCGAGCATCCATGAGACATCTTCACCCCGCATCCCCTGGCCTTGCCATCGGGCACGTGGCCGGGATGAGCCTGGATGCTGTGCAAAACCCAAGGCGGATTGTGGCGGGAGCTGATGTCTGGGTTGAGACCTCAGCGTGATCCTCAATTCTGCTTCTTTTAGCTTCAAAAATTGACCTGGGAAAAACCCATAGGGAGGAAAAATTTATGAAAGACGCAGAAAGTATCGTCGTGGCTTGGCTGGGCATCCCTGCGAGGGAGGAGGAGGAGGAATCCTCTGCCCCCCATCTGGAAGGTGCTGGCTGTCTCCGTGGGGCTGCCCCTGCGGCACCGGAGAGATGCCCGGGAGCCAGGGATAAAGTCAGAGACCACGTCCCGGTCTCTCGTGCTGAAGCATCGTGTAGGGCTCGACCTCTCCCAGTTGACATATGCAAAACAAGCCGGGAAGGAATTTTTCCTTTTTCAGAATCTGGGCTGTGACAGTTAAATAAATCCTCTGAGGATCCCTGAGTTTACTCCACGTCGTCCTGCTGTGTTGGAGAGAGCGTTTGTGTTTCTCGTATTTAGGGCATTTTATTTATTTAAAAGAGAGCGGGGGAGAAAGCCGCAGAATTTTCGTTATTCATTGCAAATATTATTATTGGCATTTTGTTCCAGTTGAAAAAAATAATCAAGGGGGGAATCAAAACATTTCACTGGAAAATACACCCTGGCTTCGTCCCACCCACATCTTGAAGGCGAAAATAAATATTTATTAAGAAACGGGTTAAAAACCTTTTTGTTGGAGTATTGTTTTCTGGGAGCAGGGGTGGATTTCCATATGCCAGAGCCTTGCCACCCGTCTGAATTTTTTTTTTTTTCTGCAGAAAACAAACAAACAGTGAAGCTGTGGGTGCTGCGGGGCAGGGGCTCGGGCTTTGGGATGCTCTTTGGTCCTGCCTCTTGCATGGGGTGCTGGTTCCTGGGAGCATCCCGGCGCCTTTCGGGGGGGACTGTGCGTGAGCGGGGTATTCCCCCGAGGCTCTTGGCTGCCTGAAATCACTGAATCGTTCTCGCTATAAATATCCCAGGACATCTTCTTGGGGGGGGGGGGGGGGGGGGGGTGCGACAGCAGGAGGTGGTGGCCCTTGGCAAGGGGGCTGAGCCGCGGGTGCTGGTGATGGAGTGGAGATGCCCAGGGGCTCCCTGCCCGCGGGGCTGCCGGTGGTAACCAAAGCTGGGGACACCTCAAATCACTGCCGACGGAGTGCTGGGTATGCCAGGGACCTTCCCTGGGAGCTCGGTCACCTAATTGGGCTCTAATTAATCCTGTTCCCTGGCTGCGATCCCCAGCGCGTCTCCCCATCGCCACCTCCCCTGGCGGGCGAGGGAGCCGGGTCTCTCCTCCCTCCGGCCCGCGGTGCGAAGGGATGCTCGGATCCAGCCCGGCACTTCCATAATTGCTTCCTAAAAGGCCCAGGTGGGCTCTCAAAGTCAGTAGAGCTACAAAGCAATAGGGGAGGCAGCCTGGGTGGTTTTATTTTAATTGATTTTGTCAGGAGTTGCTGTATTTTATTACATTTAAAGACTAGACTCCGGAATAACTTTGAACGTTTGACACGCACACAAAAAGCAGCTTTCTGACATTTTCCTCTTTGCTTGTCTTTTATTTTATTTCGCCCCTCTCCTCCTCCTCCTCCTCAAAGGAAAGCGTGTGCCTGGAGGGAGGACAGAGGAGGAGGGAGGAGTGGTTGTGTCTCTCCAAAGGCTGCTCGAACATCAAGGCAGCGCGAAGCAGACGAAATAATACTGCAAATAAGGGTTTAAAAAAACCCTACGGAAGGATCCCCACACACGCCAGCCAGCTCGAACTGCTAGAAGATTTTTCAGACAGAAGCAATTTAGCCGGGGAAAATGCGCTCTTGTTGAGATGGAAACTGGCTGCGGGAACTTGCCTTTTCTGACAACGTTTTGCTTAGAAAAAAGCAAAGCAAAAGCAAAGTCGGGGAAACAACCTGAGTTTTTATTTAGAGAAGACAGAGCGCTTCAAAATGGAGGGTGTTTTCGGAGCTAAACAGGGAACAATTCCCTGGCGAGAAAGGGAAGGAAGGCTTCAAATTAAGCCCAAATGCAGCTCCCCCCCCCCCCCCTTTGAAATTTTGTTTAACATGGAGTTAAAAAATAATCCTGTTCAAACAGACCACTCGTAAGCATAAAATGGTTGTTGGTTTGGGTTTGGGTTCCTCCCCCCCCCCTTTTTATTGTGATCTACAATAAAAGTTTCAAGGTTGCACCTTGGGGCTGTAATTCTGCTCACGGCCCCGTCTGTGCCAGCTCCTGCCTCTCCGCATCAGGAGGGGACGGCTCTTGCCTTGAAAACTCAGCGTCTGCCCCGATGAGACCGATACAGGGTGGGGAAACTGAGGCAGGCGGGTGCGTCTGAGCGCTGGCGAAGCTGGGAACGGGGCCCGGAGCCAGGGCGTGGGGCGGTTGTGAAACCTCGGCCGGGACGGCGGCTTCCAGCCCCGCGGAGCAGATCCCTCTGGGATCGGGGCTCCCCGTGGGCTCTGGAGGGTCCCAGCTCTTGGTAGCCAAAACCCCCCCTGCAAGCTGCTCTTTGGCCTGGGAGCAAAGGAAAAATGGCCGATAGGGTTTGTGCCTAAGCCAGGTGCTCCCAAACCAGAGGGCAAGGAAGAAACACCCTAAAAATTTGTTTTATTAAGCATGGGGAGCAGGGCTCGCGTCCCCGTTCTGCTCCAGTGGGAGATGGTTCCTCTCGCCGTGGGCATGGCTCCTTCTTTCAAACCCCAGGGGATTTTTTTGGGGGTGGTAGGGTGGTGGGTGGGTTAATCCCTTGGTTTTGGCAGGCCCTGAGTGGAGGTTGGTGGTGTATTTGGGTTTGGGTCGTGTCTGAGCCCTCACCCCTTCCCCAGATTGCATCGGATGCGAGATCACTGCCGAGCGAAGAGATAAAAGGTGCAATGCTGGTATTTGGGACCAATAAAATGGTAATGGGATTCCCATCTGGTTGTTACTTGCACGGTCTCCTCTTTTGTGGAGTTTTGGCTTTCTTCAGCTTTTACAGACTTTTGAAAAAAAAAAAAAAAAAGATAAAATAAGGCCGGGGGGGAGCCGAGGGCAGCCCTGGAGCCCCCCGAGGTTTACAGCGCCCTCGGCTCATGGAGCAAATCCTTTGTGCTGGGGCTGCCAGGAGCGGATTAGGGAGGGATGCCCCGTCTAGTTTCAGCTGGCTGTGCGGCGCTGGGCGCGAAGGCAGAAACATTTCATTATTGTTTTTCCATTTTTGGCTGACGAGCAAGTGCTGGAAAGTTGGGTTTGTTTTTTTTTTTGGTTGGTGTTTTTTTTTGTTGTTGTTGTTGTTGTTGTGTTTTGTGTTTTTGGTTTTTTTTTTTTTTTTTTTGCTGTGAACTCTGTGGGCTGCTGCGAGACAATTTTGTTGTGGGCAGCGCGTCTCCTACGTGCCCATTACGGCGTCGAAATGAGGCAATGGCAGCGGTGAAGCAAGAGCGGAAGGAGAAAGGCGGGAGAGGGGGGTGCGCTTCCAGCCCAGATCCGCCCGGAGATGCCGAGGTGCCGAGGCGGGGAGACGGGGTTAGGCTGGCGCGGGGTGCGCCGGAGGCGGCGTGCGAGGTGGGGAGCGGTGGCAGAGGCACGGCGGGGGCGTTGGGAGGAGCGGGGTCGGGGAGAGGCAGGAGCAGAGCCGGGGGCATGGCATGGAGCTGGGGTTTTGGCTGCCCCCGGCGGGGTGAGGGATGGGGGGGAGCAGCTTGCGGGCGCCGCCGTAGGGAGCAGCAGCCTCTCCCTGAGCACCCACGTGCAGGTGGGGGCTCTTGCAAAAAGGGGGGGAAAAAAACCAGAGACCCTCTTTCTCCACTGGTCATCGTCACGCCAGACCGCGCTGGACTCCCCTTCTGCCTCCACCTCCTCTTTTTGCTGCCCCATTTTTTGCAAGATGAGCGGCTTTATCAGGCCCAGGAAGCTGTGGCCTCTGGCACGGCCGAGCAGGGCCCGGCGGCGGCAGATAACGGCGTATCGGTGGCAGGTTGTGCCGGAGATGCTCGCCCACGCCGTGGTGGGGAGATGCGCGGCCCCCACGTTTCTTTGCATCAGCGTTGGAGCTGCTTCTGGAGACCCCCTTCAGAGAATCACACAGAATCCCAGAATGGCAAGGGTTGGAAGGGACCTCGGGAGATCACCCAGTGCCACCCCCCTGCCCAAGCAGGTTCTCCTAGAGCATGTTACACAGGACTTTGTCCAGGCGGGCTTTGAATATCTCCAGAGAAGGAGACTCCACAGCCCCCCTGGGCAGCCTGGGCCGGGGCTCGGGCACCCTCAGAGTAAAGAAGTTTTTCCTCATATTCAACTGAAACCTCTTATGTCTCAGTTTGTGCCCATTGCCCCTTGTCCTGTTGCTGGACACCACTGCGAAGAGTCTGGCTCCATCCTCGTGACTTCCACCCTTAAGATATTTGTAGGTGTTGATGAGATCCCCTCTCAGCCTTCTCTTCTCCAGGCTGAACAAGCCCAACTCTCTCAGCCTTTCCTCCTAGGGGAGATGCTCCAGTCCCTTTATCATCCTTGTTGCTCTCCTCTGGACTCTTTCTAGGAGTTCCTCATCTTTCTTGAACTGGGGAGCCCAGAACTGGACCCAGTGCTCCAGGTGGGGTCTCCCCAGGGCAGAGTAGAGGGGGAGGAGAACCTCCCTCGCCCTGCTGGCCACGCTCCTCTTGATGCACCCCAGGATGCCCTTGGCCTTCTTGGCAACCAGGACACCCTGCTGGCTCATGGTCAGCTTGGCGTCCACCAGGACTCCCAGGTCCCTCTCAGCACCCTACAGCTGCCCCGACCCATGCTGGGGGGTGGGGTGGGGGGTGGGCAGGGATATGGGGTACAAGCAGGGGTCCCTATGAGGGCACCCCGACCCTGCGAGGGACCAGCCAACTTCAGCAAGTTGAGAACCTCCGCCTCGGCGCTCCCCACCTGCGTGGCCAGCCCTCCCTTTTGACCTGCGCTTCTTCGAGTGTGACTTCCAATTGATCATAAAAATCCAGCGTGATTCACAGCGCTTCTGCCCTCCAGCCTGCTGGGCTCCGTCTCCTCGCATTCACTTAGCGTGAGAGAGCAAATTGCCCTCCAGTTCATCCTTCTCATCCTTAATGGGGAGCCGTTGCTTTCTGGGTCTGCTCCCCCCCCCTTCACCCCCCAATCACTCCTTGAGTTATAATACATTAGAGATGGTGGCTTAGCATTTTAATTTAATTTTCTCTCTCTCTCTCTCTCTCTCTCTCTTTTTTATTTATTAAGAAAACCCATTTCGATGCAAGCTCCCAAACATCAGGGGTGGGGGGATGGAGGGAGGGAGGTGCAGCTCCCTGCTCCATCCCAGCGCAGCCCCCGTGTGCGTGCGTGTGGCTCACAGACAGTGAAATTGCACCCTAGAGTTATAAAGCAATTGTCTAGCTCAGTAGCAGAATGAGCATGAAATGGTGCAGAAAGCAACTAAATAAAATTGGGTAAGGCAGATGCATGAAAATAATGACATCTCTATACCGTAGCCAGGCGCGCTTGCTCTTTCTCGCACACGCAGATAAACTTTTATAACAGACTTTGCATTTATTTTCCCAGGAAACTCTTCGGAGATGTGTGGTAGCGTGGGGTGAGCCCCTGCACCCCCAATCCCGCGTTTCCGGGGCCGTCGTGCCGTGCGTCGCTGCCCCTCTCCTCCCCTGCCGCTCTCCTCGTCCCCCTTTTCCCCTTTTTTTTTGTTTTCAGAGCAGGGTTTTTATGCTCAGCCAAACATCGAAACGATAACCTTTGCAACTTCATTTCCCTTGGGCCGCGGGGGCCGTGCCGGGCTGGGGGGAGCGCTGCGAGCGGGTGGCTCTCGGGGGTGACCTGCCACGGCCCGGCCAAATCGGGCGAAGAGGCGTGCGCCTGGCTCCCCCTCGCTTTGGGGCTTTCTCTTTTTTTTCCTCCCTGGATGGTGGCAGCCATAAGGATGGGACCATGCGTGGAGGTTTAGGATGTGAGAGCTGGGATGGAAAACCCAGGTTCGCTGTCCTGGCTGTGTCCCGGCATCCCTCCTAGAATCATGGAATCGTTTAGGTTGGAAAAGCCCTTTAAGATCATTGAGTCCACCCGTTCCCCTAACTCTGCCATCCCACCAAACCCTGTCCCTAAGCACCTCATCTACCCTTCTTCTAAATACCTCCAGGGATGGGGACTCCCACCTCCCTGGGCAGCCCATTCCAGAGCCTGACAGCCCTTTCTGGGAAGAAATTTTTCCTAATGTCCAACCTCCTAACCCTCCTCCCAGGCAACGGCTGGCGGCACCAGGGCCACCCGCTCCCATCCTCCGTATTTATCCGTCTGCACGGGTTAAAAATGCCCCAAACTGGGGGCCTTGAGAGTTGACCTTAACTGTGATTCCTCCCCAGAAACCCTCCCTGGATCCCTTCCCCTGGGCTCTGTGCTGCTGCCCCTGCTCCCGCGCTGCCCCGGAGCCTTCGGCCTCAGCAGAGGCGCGTTCCCCCCTGCCCGCTCCCGGGAAGCCGAAATGCTTCCCGACGCGGTCTGACGTTCCGCTCCTCTTGCGCCAGGATCCCCGCGAGGCTGGGAACAAGCTGCTCATCTTTCCACCCGAGGGGTGCTTCAGGTGACATCAAGGCTGTGTCCCCAATGTCCTTGTGCCTTTTTGCCTCCGAAGGCCTCGCCGGGCGCCGCTCCACGTGCCCGCCGTGCTGGGACGCCCGTTCTCAGCGCTGGCTGCGTCCCCCCTGGGCTGGCTCGTCCCGGGGACGGGGAGCGGGTGGCACCGCTCGGGCTCCCCCAGCCTGCTGCTCCCTGCTTCGGAGGGCTCAGGACCGAGCTGGTCATGGATCCTTTCCCTCCCTGCAAGGAAAGTTGAGTCCATCTTTGCACTGCTGGGCGTGCTGCGCCGCAGCCTGGGGTTCGCCGCCCAGCGCCTTTGCAGCAAACCTTCCAGCTCTGGTTTTCCTTTGCCGGGACGTGTCCCTGGGGTCCCAGATTAGCCGCTCCAGTGCCTTGCCCGCCTGCCTCCCCGTCAGGCGCAGACCAGCGCGGATCCCACGGGTGGCCGGGAGCCGTGTGTTGGCTGCCCAGCCCTGAAGCGCGGCGCTGAGCCCAGCAGCGCGGGACGCGTGCGTGTCCCCCTCCTCCCTGCCTGCAAAAAAACCCCAGCTCCCCTGGAGAGAGGCAGAGGAGGAGGCTTCCCCACGGAGAGCGTGCATTTTTTTGCTTGTGTGGAGCCACAGCACGGGAGCGGAGAGCGGGGAAGCGCACGCATGCAAAAATCAGTGTGAAGGCATAAATCAGGCTGAGAGTGAAAGGTTAAAGAAATCCAGAGGAAGCGGAGTGATGTGCGTGATAGAAAGGGGTTTCCTGTACCTACACGGGCCACCCAGGCTCCCTTCCTGTCAGGGTAAATCTGCTAAAGCCGAAACTTTCTGCACCCCTAAGCAAATTGTGGGCTGCTGGATGGGCGCGTTGTGAGCAAGCCGTGCCGGTTAATGCTTTGTGCCTGCAACCTGCTCTCTCCCAGCCTGTGCGGGGGCATTTGTAGGATGTCCAGGCAGCTCCGGGGGAGCACGGCGGCCGTTGGACCCCGTGGTGGGGAGCAGGAGCAGAGCTCGGGGAGGGCAGGGTGCTGGAAGCCCCAAATCCCCGTCCTCTCCGCTGCCATCCTCGCTGGGCTCGTTTTTGG
Source organism: Butorides virescens (assembly GCA_017310255.1). Classification (NCBI taxonomy): domain Eukaryota; kingdom Metazoa; phylum Chordata; class Aves; order Pelecaniformes; family Ardeidae; genus Butorides; species Butorides virescens. Next base: position 8,805 of record JADKXX010005350.1, on the reverse strand, counting down.
CAGGTGAGCCCTGGCCGGCTGCCCTCCGCTCGGCATAAGGGACCGGACATCAGAGGTGGCTCTGGGAAGAGTTAAGGCTCCTGGGACAATTACCTGCAGGCCCCCATTTAAGCACTTAGGAAGTCTTAGCCGTGATCCCTGCCGGAGATAGCCTGGCCCCAGGCCAGCAGATACCTATTGTTTGCAAATGGGGGAGGCTTTATCTAAACAGTGGTTCAGAGCTGGGGCTTGCTGGGAATCCCAGCTGGGCTGGGGGGGCTTGCTGCCGAGCTGTATGGCAAAGCAGCACCCCGGATTACACCCTGCTTCTTCACTGCGTATAGGGTTGGGAGACACAGATTTAGTTTGTTAGGTTGTTTTTGGTTTTTTTTTTTTTTGTCTGCATTTCAAGTTGTGTTTTGGTAGCGGTGCTGCCGTGCCCTGCAGCTCTGGGGCTTCGCCTTGGAGCTCCGGTGCAGCTCTGCCTTGGGGTTTCACCCTCCTCTCGGGGGGGGGGGGGGGAACCAGCAGTTCCCTTGCGGCAAGCTGCTCCCTCTTCATGCCTCACCTGTGGGGCAGGTTTAGGCTGTGGAAATCAGAGTCCGTCCGTCACCGCAGGCTTGGTTTAGCTTGGCCGCCCGGTTTTCTCATCTTTGTTGTTTTTCCGCCTGCGCTGCTGTCGCCGAGGGGTGCTCAGCGCGGTTCCCCCCGGGCACCCCGGGTGCTCCGGCCAGCCATGGGAGCCGAGGCCAGGCGGGCACGGAAAACCACATCTGGCTTCTCCAGCGAGGCTTCACGGCCTCTGGGTGTGCGCGGGAAATGTTGCAGGGCAGGGATTTCTTGCAGCCAGCCCTGGGTGGCAGATAACAGCGCGGTTCCCTTCCCAAGCCCACACCTACGCAAGTGGGGAGGCTCCACCTCTCCCTGCACCTTCCCAAAACCCCGTGGCAGCGCAGGAGATGTGGGGCTGATCCGGGCGTTCTCCCAGGTCTCTTTTTTTTGGAGGAGTGGCGTTTGCCCCTGGATGCTGCCCCGAGATGCAGCCCGCCCTGGGGCTGTTGCCGGCTGTAGCTCAGTTGCACCCCAAGAGCGGCAGCCGGCGTTGGGGGAGCCCAAAAGCTCTTCTCAGGGATGCTCGAGCAGGCAAGCCCCGGGATGTGGCCTGGGCAGCGGTGGTGTGGAGGGTGAAGCTTATCCCAGCTCATCCCGAAGAGCAGAGCGATGCTCCCAGTCCTGCCCAAAATGTGGGGACCCCACCCGAAGAGCAGAGTGATGCTCCCAGTCCTGCCCAAAATGTGGGGACCCCAAACCAGCCCTTTGGAGGGGGGAGAAGAGCGCGTGTCAGGGCAGAAAAGTACCTGTGCTGGGTCGGGGTGCGGGTTGGGGTCCCGGCACCCACGCCGGGCGGGAAGGGGGCGAGCGCGGGGCCGGTGGTGTGTGCCGGGTGCCGGGAGGTGCCTGCGGGGCGGGAGCAGCCGGTCCTGCCAGTTCTCCCCCGCGCAGGGCTGGGCGCTGGGCAGTCCCCGAGGCCGGGGTGAGGGCTGATCCCGGGTCCCTCTCTGCCACCGGTTCCCCAGGTGGCCTTGTGCAAGTCACCCGGTCTGGGCGTCCCTCGGCTCCCCGCTGGGTGACGGGGTAACGCTCATCCGTGGCTGGTCCTGATGGCTCAATTGCAAATTTTGGGGAGCAGAGACTCTGTGCTGGGGAAAGCGCCCAGAGAGCCTGGCCCCGGCTGGGAGTAAAAGCTTGGTTCGCATGGGAAGGGAAGGCGAAGCCAGCGTGCTCCCTGATTGAATGCACCTTTACAAATGAATAAGGCAGAAGGGATTCTACTAAAAAAAACCAAAAGCCAAAAAACCCAATGCACTGGCCTGCCCTGTAATTGTCAGTGTGGAAATCATAGCGTCATAGAAACATAGAATGTTTTGGGTGGGAAGGGACCCCTAGAGGTCCCCCAGCCCAACCCCCCTGCAGGAGCAGGGACACCTTGAACCACATCAGGTTGCTCACAGCCCCGGCCAACCTGGCCTGGAATGGTCCCAGGGATGGGGCCTCCACCCCCTCTCTGGGAAACCCCTGCCAGGGTTTCACCACCCTCACTGGAAAGAATTTCTTCCTTAGATCCAGTCTAACCCTACCCTGCTTCAGTTTAAAGCCATCCCCCCTTGTCCTGTCCCAGCTGGCCCTCCTAAAAAGCTTGTCCCCCCCTTTCCTCTGGGTCCCCTTGAAGCCCTGACCGGCCGCACTCAGCTCTGCCCGCAGCCTCCTCTTCTCCAGGCTGAACCCCCCCAACTCTCCCAGCCTGGCCCCAGAGCAGAGGGGCTCCAGCCCTCGGATCATTTTAGTAGCCCCTCGGATCATTTTAGTAGCCCTCCCCTGGCCCCACTCCAACAGCTCCATGTCTTCCTTGTGCTGAGGGCTCCAGAGCTGGATGCAGGGCTCCAGGGGGGGTCTCACCACGGGGGCATGAGGGGACATGAGGACTTGCAAGCGATTAAATGCTCAGCCCTGTTTCAGAAGCAGAGCTGAGCCTCCCGGTGCTGCCCGGCCCTTCGGCAGAGGAGCCTTTGCCGGGGTGGTTGGGCTGGCGCAGGCACCGCCAGCGCTGGTGGGATCAGCAGCTCGGCGTTGGTTTCGTCGAACGGGTTCAAGATCGCGTTGGCTTAACTGAGGGCTGAGATTGACCCGCAGTGATTTGCTGACTTTATTATTATGAGGGCGATGATGTGCCTGGGCTGGGGGAGAGGGGGCTTGTCCTTCCCGTTGCTGCATGGTGGGATGGCTTGGTGCGGGACTGGCGACTTTTCCAAATTTTCACTGTACCTTTTGCTGTGAAGAGGTAAAATCCTGAATGTACCTTGAAGGGGCATTAGGAGAAGGACTTTCCATCCCAGCTCTTGGCCCCGTCAGTAGCTGCAGAAGAGGAATGTTATAAGGAGCTATTCATCATTGCAATTATTTTATTAAGAGTACACAGTGTGCTTGGGAGCTGGAAGAGATGGACCTTTGGGATGTTTTCAGCATTATAAATACTGGTTGGTTACATCACCCAGCTTTTAAAAAATGGTATGTGTAGTGAAGGGGGATTTGCAGACGACCTTGGAGAGGGGAGCTGGGTGTCTGTTCCCGGCAGGGAGGGCAGCGAGGCTTCTGCCCTTGCATCTCCCTCGGGACCGATGGGGAGAGGAATCTCTGGGCTCTGCCCCTCTGCAAAATCCCCGGGGGGGGAATTTGTGCCTGGGTGCACAGTGGGGGCTGGAGATGGGTGAAACGGGCTCCTTGGGGGCAGCCAAATCATTTATCACGGGAGGTGAGACCTGCACCACACCGCTCTGCAAGTGCTCCATATAGCCTCACGCTACTGAAACCCAAAATGCTGCTCCAGGGCCTGGTTTTTGTACTTTTCTGTCCCGCATGGAGCCCCGTGCGCTTTGCAGGGGCTGCCCCCCTCGGTGGCACCCCAGCCGGTGGCGGGTCCCACGGCGAGCTGGCACCTCCGTCTGCGTTATCGCAGCCGCGTTCCGGGGCTAAAGTCCACGATGGGAAAAATGCCCGGTGGACTTTTAACTGGCGTCCTCAGGAGAGCCCAGCTTAGAAACCTTTAACTGTTTCATGGCGATCTCCTCTGGGAAGTGAAGAGGGAAGCGGGGAGAGGGTGGGCTGCCCGCCTGGGGTCAGGTCCCTGCGGCGGGGGCTTGCTCGTGGCTGTGCCAGGAGACCATGGGGATGGTGCTGGATGGTGCTGGGGTCATCACTGCACGCGTCCGCCCCTCCACCGGCTTTGCTGTCAGACCCTCGGCTCTCGGCCCAGCCATGCCATGGAGTATGAGCCCCCCAACATCCAGCTCTGGGCTTGTAGAGGCTGCAGCGGGGTCACCGGGCTGTCCTGCTGGGGACACATCTCCCTGCCCTCCTCCCTTTGCTGGCCCTCCCGCTGTGTGCCCTGAAAAGATGAACCCTGTTCGCTGGGGAGGAGGTGGGCATTGCTCTGCAGCATCCATATCAATAGCAAACTCCATCTGGAGGTTGAAAGGAGACTGGGCTGCTGCTTTTTTTTGCTGTCCCGTGGGGCTGGTTTTGCCTCCTGCTTCAGGCACCCGCGTGCCCGCAGGGGTTTATTCCGGCATCTTCATCCTTATTCCTCTTGCCCTTTCCCTTGCTTTTGTTTTGCATATTTTATTTTATTTTTTTTTTTTTCAATTCTCCAAGTTGTGAGCCTTGTTTGCTCTGGGTGGGTCTGTGGGCCCCGAACGTGTCCCCGCTGCCGGCCCAGGGCTCGAGCGGTGCCTGCGTGCAGGAAGAGCGGGGCTTTCCCGTGACTCCAGCAAAACCAAACAGCCGCCCTCTCCGCGTCACGGGGCGATCGATCCGTCTGCCGCGGGGACAGGGACAGGGCGTGCTCACCTGAAGGGCTTTGCGAGGGGGAAATTCCTGCAAGCAGGGGCAGCGCAGGATCTGTGCCCGCTGAGTCCCGCTCAGCGTGGGGCGGCATCGTCCCCGGAGGCTCAGCTTTGCAGGGGCACGGGAGAGCTGCCCGGCGTGCCACGAGCTGTGCCCTCCTCGGTGGAAGTGATTCCCGGGTGAGAAATTCCCACTGTGGAAGCCTTTATTACCGGGCAGAGCTAGGTTTGTTTTGTTTATCATCCATTTACTTGGCTTTGGAGGCATGCCCAGATTTCTCCGATTTTGTGTGTGTGGATGTGTGATTTATTAGGATTCAGGGTTTGTTGGTTTTTTTTTTTTTTTTTTTTTTTTTTTCTGGTTTAATTTCACTTCCTCAAGCTGACAGGCCGTTTGAACAAACTTCTTTTGGATGATTTCCTCTATAGTTTTAAAGGGACGCCTAAAAATAAAGAGAAAATGTTGCAGCGTGGTCGACAATTAAAAAAACAACCGGTCTGCCGCCGTGACGAACCTCAGCCCTGATTTCGGTAATGGAGAGAGCTCAGAGGGTGGAAAAAACAACACGATTCCACTTTTGGGTACTTAGGGCTTTTGACAGCGCTTCAAGGATCACTGCCTTCACTTGTTTCGCTGTCGAGCTGACGGTGCCGCGATCCCGCGCGCACTTAGGCATGTTCTTCGCCTTCTGCAGGCGAGCGGTCCATTAAAATAGCTGTGCGTGTCTAAAGCTTTGCCAGCTCCAAGCTTTGGTTTCCTCTCTTTGGCTTGATCTGTTCTGCAGCAGTCAGGAAGGGGGGGGGGGGGGGGGGGGAAAAAAAAAAAAAAAATCCATTTAAGAAACACTGGAAAATGTAATTGCAACCTCCAGAGAATGGGGAGCAGGGAGGCGAGGGCAGAGCACCTGTAGCTGCCTTGAGCTGGGGTTGCTGCTTTTGTTCTGTCGGGGTTTTTACGAGCTGGGATTTCGCAACGGTGACGTGGCTTTCGAAATAACTCAGGCCGGGTTTTGCCTGGGCGTTCTCCGGGGCCTGGCGCCGGGCGCGTTGCTGGCGATGCAGCCCGGGGCGCCGGGAGGTGGTGGGGAGCCCCGGCGGCGGCGGGGCGATGCTCGGGTGCTGCCCGGGGACCAAGGGAGCTGCTCCATCCATCGCGCTGGCGGTGCCTGTCACCAGAGAGATTGAGATGAAGGAAAACTTCCTTTCCCCCTGTCCAAGCTATAAAAGCATGAGAGAGAGAGAGAGAAAGATTTCCCCCAGGGATCAGCAATGATAAAAAGCCTCTCTTTTGAAAAGCAATGAGAGAAAAGAAGTGTGTCTAATCCTCCCGGAGAAGAAAGGGAGAACATCCCTCTGCCGCGAGCTGCGCGGGGGCCGGGGGCACTCCGGCGTGGATGCAGCGACCCAGCACTCCTGCGCGGCCGGATCCTGCCTGGTGCTGGCTGATGCAGAGGATGATCCAGATCATCCGTGCAGGAGCAGAGATGCTTCTTATTGCACGGGATCCGGGCGGGTGGGCTTGGAGGAGCTCCCGGGAGCCAGCCGGGTGCATCCCTATGGGGCTGGGGTCTGGCCGTGCTGCGATGCAGGGTGTAGGCAGCAGTGTGGGGCTCGGGGGGGGGGGGGGGGGGGGGGGGGGGGGCTGGGGAGGTGCTGCTGGCTCTGCTGCCCTCCCCACGTTGCTCAATCTCTGCAGAAGAGCCTTGCACCCGGCGGGGGAGAGAGACACGCACTGATTTTTTTCTTTCTTTCCCCTTTTACCCTTAGCCCCGGGGCTGGAGAAGGCTGGAAAGGGGAGATGCAGCCCCGAGGGAGGAGGGATGCTCGTCCCTGGGATGAGTATCCGAGGGACTACCCCAGCCCTTGATCGCTTTTTCCCGGTGGTATGGGGGCGTACGGCCTGGCTGGCTGCAGCCGCCTTTCCTCTTCTGGTACAACCATGTCACCATTCCCTCGGTGACAACCTGCAGTGTCCGGGCATGACACAAGAGCTGCTCCGTGACCCCGTCAGCCACGGGGCGGTGGCAGCTTGGCTGCTGGTCCTGGCCTCGCAAAGTCCGAGCCGAGGCTGCCCGGTTGTCTTTATTGCAGTTGTGGTTGATGATTTATTTCCAGCAGCATCCGCCCTGTCTCGTGACTTGATTAAAAAAAATAAAGCAAACAGCAGCGCAGCGTGGCTGCTGTGAGCCGGGGGGGGGGTCCCTTCCCTGACCCCCCCCCCCCCCCCCCCCGGGGTTCCCAGCTGTCAGACTGGGCACAGGCTGCTCGGGGGGGATTTAGCAGAAAAAGATGCTGGGGCTGGTAGGGTAGCCCATCAGTGGGCTTCAGGACCCTTTCATAGACTGCGGAGATTTGTCTGTTTGTCACCAGTTATCTGTGACTCCTTGAAGCGAATAATGAAAGTCCTCGTTGTGCTGGGATCAACGAGTTTACATTTAAAAAACCATCACCACCCAAACCCAGAGCCACCGCCCTGCAAAAGAAGACCCTTCAGGAAGAAATGGGTGATGGGGTGGTGGCACGATGGGGCTCCTGCCGTGGCTCTGCTGCTGCTTTGGTGGCTGGGGCGGGGAAATAAAGCTGCCATCGGGGTGTCCTTGCCAACTGCACCGCCTGGTAGGCAGCGGTGGTGTGGTCTGCATCCCGGGGATGCGTGCCGGCTTCCCCAGCAGCCTCCCTGTGCTTCTGGGTAAGGATTTTGGAGAGGCCGGCAGCGTTTTGGTCGGAGGAAGGTGCTGCGCTGGCCGGCGGGCGAGCACGGAGCATCCTTCTGTGTGCTGGGAGCCTCTGAGCATCAGACGGTGCCTGTCGCGTGCGGTGTCACCTACTGCCCGCCCCAGTGCCAGCGGGAAACTGGGGCTGAGGTTTTGGAAGATCATCCTGGGATGTTACAGCCGACGGCTTTGGTGCTGGGAGTTTATGCCCTGGCCCTCGGGGAGGGTTTTGGCAGAGCCCACCGCCCTCCGCTTGCGTACGGGGGCGCGAGTGACTCATGGACCCCTCGCGGAGCAAGGGGAGCGGGAAATGAGCTCACGGCTCTTGTGAAAGAGAGAAGCCGGCTTGATACCTGTAATTAAAGCGGGTGTCAAGGAATGAAGCGCAAATTCCTTCGTGGGCATCTCACCTGGAGGGAAAGCAGTGCCTGCTGGCTGACCCGAAAGCGGCAGCTCCTCCCCGGCGAGGGGCTGCGGAGGGGCCGGTGAGTCTGCGCGGGCCAGGCGTGAGCCCCCAGCTCCCGTCCCCCCCCCCAGTAATGTGCTGTTGCAGATGGCAAAGCCAACGCGTGTCCTGTCCCCGTCCTGTCCCCATCCTGCTGCTCCAGCCAGCGCGAAGGACCCGGCCGCGGGAGCAGTGCCCAGGGGGGACGGCGGGTCTCCCCCAGGCAAAAAGTTGCTGGGGAGCACGTGGGGCTTGTTGGGGAGGTGACGGGTCCCTGGGCGCAGAGCTGGGGAGAGGCAGCGAGGCGAGGTTTGGGGTGCCTGCTTTGGAAATCGGAGGGCAGGGAGGCAGCATCCGTGATGGGGCGGTGGGGTGGGACGGCCTCGGCGGGAGACCCAGGTCCTCGCTGGGGCTGGGGGAGGCACTTGGGGTCCCATCCTGCTGTGTGCAGCACCGTCTCTGCGTCACCTCGAGGGCTTTTTTCCCCTAAAGTGCTTACGTTTTTGCCCAGCACGCCTCCGGGGGAAGGGAAACTGAGGCACAGGGCTACTGCTGCGTGTTTGTTTTCCGTGCTAAGCCCATGCACGGTGGCTCCGGGCTCTTGCACCGGTCCCTTCTTTTCCAGCCGCTCCCACTCGTGAGCCCTGGGCTGGTGCCAGGAGCCCGCAGGGAACGGTGGGGTCCCTCCGGCTGCCCCCCCAGGCACAGCACCCCGGCTCGGTCCCCGCGGCTACGAGTGCATTCCCAGCAAAGGTCAAATCTGCTGAGCAGACGGAAAAAAGACAGAAAGAAAAAAATAAAATAAAAAAAAAAAAAAACCAACCCAATAATACGAGGAAGAAATGCTGGTGTGTCCTGGGTGGATTAGTTGAGACTCCTCGCTGGATTCCTCCGAAGGGAGGTGCTCGTGCTGGAAGCCGGCCACCAGCCGGGCCTGCTGCATTTTTCCTGGATTCTCTTACCATTTGGGGACTGAACTTTTGTCTGAAAAATATGTATTTTTAACTTGGTTTTGTCTGAAGTTTGTCTCGACTTCGGGCTGCTCGGCTTTCTCCTGGCCCAGCGTGCGCTGAGGTGGATGTGCAGGGAGGTGAGGGCCAAATCCTCCGGCCCGGGAGGAGGAAGCGAGAGAAGGAAAAGTTCGTTCTGACGCAAAAAACCAATAATTTCAGAGGTCGCCTCTTGCTTGGCCCCATTGCCCGACATACACAGCGGGAGCATGGAGCAGCAGCGATGGAGACATCGGCGAGAAAATCTGGTGTTAAGA
>JADKXX010005348.1:0-28975 GCA_017310255.1 Butorides virescens | reverse complement strand
GGGGGGGCGCGGGCTCCGCTCGCCCCCCTGCGCGGCCACGGGCGAGTCGCTCGGCTTTCGGTCCTTGTGGAGGACACAGCTAATTGAATTGCAAAGAGCGTGGTTGAAACTTGGAGTCTTCCCTGTTGGCAGGAAGCACAGAGGTCTCAAACTGTGCTTTTGTCCTGATTCAGGACAAAAATATAGCGCTTTTGGAATTTAATCGCAAAATGGAAATTCCTCTCCTTCCTCTTGCTCCGTCCGCAGGAAATACGGTCCAAATTGATCGGACTTTGCAAACAGTCAGCTTTCATCCTTGGGAAATACTTTTATCGTAGGAGCAGTCATCCTTGAGAAATAATTTTCTGACCCAGGCAGATGAAGTGCTCTTCAGAGCAAGGACCCTCCATCCTGGTCCCCAGCAGAACGGAGACGCCATCCCAGTGGGAGCTTTTGGGCTTTCCCTTCAAGCAAGCATTAATTCTAGCAGCGAAAGGGGAACCTTCTTCTTAGTTTGCCCCACTGGGTAGCCACGCAAGCGTGGGGGCGTGCGCCACGATCCCAGACCCACGCGCGCCCGCGGCTGCTCCCGGGGAAGCCCTCTGCTCTCGCTCGTGGCCGCGCACATTTTTTGTCTTTCTCCGAAGATAGGTTTCCTGCTCGCTCGCAGATCTGCTTGTATCATCTGGAGGCCATAAATAAATTGATGTTGAATTTAGATGCTTGTGCTGTAGCAGCGAGGATGATATAATCTTGCGTGCAGCGGACATGGCAGAATGGGATGGCTTTAAGGATGGATATAAATGTGTATTGATCGCCCGGCTGCTGCGGTGCATACGGATCTGCCTTTCCCTCCCAGTGAACTTCCCAGGGCAGATCCAGCTTCGTGCGAGGGCCGTGGCAGTTGCACGAGTGGGAGAATCTGTCCCTTGGGAGAAAAGCAGCAGATTGGAGCTGGCGGGGGGTGGGGGGGGTCCCTCCAGGGTCCGGAGCAGCGGGGCTGCCTGCGGCACGCTCCGGTGTCTCCAGGGATGCACCGTGCCGGGGGCTGCCGCCGTTTGCTTTTGGGGTCCTCCTTCCCCGGGCTGGCTGTCTTGCTTTCTCCCCAGGTACCCATTTTCCCTCCCGCTCCCCTCCCGCAAAGGCTGGCCTGATTTATTCCCAGGCTACGCACAAGGGATGCTTTGGGGTGGGGAGTGCTGGGGAGAAACGGTTAAACCGGAGATGCCGGGATGTTTTCCCACACGGTGAATGGTGGGGGAACACAGAACACGTATTGAATCGGAGGGAAGTAATAACGCTCCTAATTTTCCTGTGTGATTTAATAAAAATGTAAATTGACTTCGGGTGGATGACTCACGATGGAGGGTGGTGTCGATCAAGATTAATTGGTGGTTGCGCGGAACCAGTTGGGCTTTGTTCCTTCTCCTCAAAGGCAACTGGAATGGCTCCGTGGTGATGCTGAGGCGGTGGCCCGGCCCCGGGGCTGCTGGATACCCCTGCCAGATTCCCGCTGAGCCCCTCGGCCTGTTTGAACCCCGCATTTTGGGGCAGGGCATGGGGGTTGTCGGGCAGGCAATGCCTTGCGGCGTTACCCGGTGTCGGTGGATGTCTCCCATTGGGACCCCAAGCCCCGAGAGCGGGTCCCGGTGCCAGCCAGGAGGCAGGGCTCTGCCCAGGACTGGCTGTGCAGGAGCTCGGGGCAGGATTTGGCCCCGGGGCAGGATTTGGCCCCACGGCAGGAGGGTCTTCCATCCGCCTGCTCCTGCCAGGGCGAGGGAACGCGTGCCAGGACGCTGCACTCTGACCCGGGTTCAGCTCTGGACACTAATGGATTACAAATAACAATAATAAATTACAGGAGATGGGATAATCTACCTACTGTAATGTTGTATTACCATGACTGTTAGTTATATATTAATGTATAATTGTATTACATTAGCTACATATGCATAAACCTCATGCTTCAGGGCCTCAGCCAGCCTTTAACTCTCTGTGGTTCACGAAGAAACTTCAGCCAGGGCTGGTTATCCCACGCACCACGTCGGTGGGACCCTCTGCCCAGGCATCGCCCGTGTTTTTGCAGCCCGGTGCTGCTGATGAGACGAAAGCATCGCTGCCGCCTCGCGCCGTGCTGCCCAGCCCTCACGGGGGGTACCTACATCCCCATCTCCCCGAAATGAGGATGGAGAGATGCGGTCCTGAGAGCAGGAGCAGGGATGCAAAGGGAGCTGGGCATAAGGGATCTGCATGTTTTGCAATGGCAGGTCAGGGAGAAGGGGGAAAATAAAGCCCCCTGCAGCCCCCTTTCATCCCTGACCCCGTTTAGTTTCGGCTTCACACCTGAGCGGCGTGAAGGGAGGGCTGCGGCGCGTGGTGCCGTGATTGCTCCCCACTTGGCGTGACCAAGACCCAGTTCTGTCGAAAGTAATGAAGTGCCAGCCCTTCCCTTCAGTTATTTTTAATGCGCTGAACCCTGCGACGGGTTCTGCTCAGGCTCCGGTAAATCCGAGCGCGCTGCTTTTTGTTTGTGGAGCCTGCCCCCCCAACCCCGCACCACCGGGTTGCTCGTCCCGAGGTGAAGCCTCGTTAGGCTGTGAGGCTGGATGGACTCTGCTGTGCTTGCTTTGGGGCTCTCCCCAGCCTGACGTGCGTGGGTGCAGATGCTTTCCCCCGTACTGTGAATGGGATCGAGGGTCTGGGGGTGCGGGTCGGTGCCTGAGCTGCTGGATGGGGCAGCGGGGGACAAGGGGCTTCACCCCTCTGGGATGGGTTTCCAGCCGAGGAGGATGCTCTGGGGGCTCTGTCCCTGCCCTGCCAGGGGACAGCCTGGCTTGTAGCAGCTCCGGCCCCGCTTGCTCTGCTTTTCCTGGGGACGTTCACGTGCTGCTCACCGGTCCTATCCTTTGCTGAGCCGTGCCTGCGGGCTGCCAGCCCGCGGGATGGGCAGGGTGGCATCGGGAGGGACGGGAGGTGGGAATTTCTGCCCCGCTCCCCTCCTGTCCTGGCACAGCCCTCCCCGCCGTCCTTGCCTTCAGTTTTTGATCCCTCTTCTCCCCTCTTCTCCTGAGAGCGCGAGAAGCAGAGGCAGGAAACGCAGCCCGCTGCCAGATGGCTAGAAATGTAGCATCTGTAATACTTTATCAGAAGAAATTACAGCCGAATCGCTCTCCCTGATTAAACAGCCTGTCCAGATCCTCTGCGAGCCAGCTGGACAGTCTCACCCTCTCACGACAGGAGGGGAAGTGATGGGAGCTGGGGACATGGGGCGGAGGGTGGCAGAGGGATGCGTGGATGGGGAAGGGGTTGGATTGGACCCTGCAGAGGGGTGTGCATCCCTTGGGCGTGCTGTCACCTCCCTGGTGACATCCTGCGTGGTGCTAGCTCCTGCCCTTCGCTTTGTCATGGCTATCTATGGGGTACGGAGGTGAGCATCCCACCCTCGGAGAGTGAGGGAGAAGGAGGAGCGGAGGAGTTGACGTTTCCCCCCCTTTCTTGTTGGTTTTCCAAATCTTTTCCCCTTTAAAAAACTTGACAGACAGCAACGCCGCGAGCTGATGACATTTTGCTTTGGGAAGTTGTTGTCGTGGAAAGGCAGAGTGTGAGGGACACGGCGGCCACCCACAGCTGGGGGTAGCATCACCCCTGGCCTCCCAGCTCACCTTGACCCATAGCCAGGGGCGCCGTAAAAGCGCCTGCGAAAAGGAGACAGGGAGCGATGTTTGGCGAGAAGGGTAGCTGAGGCGGGGTGGTGGGCCCTCTCTAAGACCTGAAAGGTCATCTGAAAAGCTAGCGAGAGGCAGATCCAGAGTTTAAGCCTCTGAGCAAGCTGCCCTCTGGCTCACCCTGCCCTCGTGCTTGTACTGAGCGCAGTGGCCAAAGCACGGTGCTACCGGTTTCAATGGACTTGGCGTACGGACGACTTTTCTATGAGTTCACTCTGGCTGGCTGGTGAAACGCAGGCGTGGACTAATGCCACTAATTTCCACTAATGCTGGTGGAAAAATCTCTTGCTGGCATGAGCCGGGACCGGTTTCCCAGGCTGCTGCGTGCTGGGGGGGGCAAGCGGCCGTGCGGGGCCGGGGAGAGGGGGGACACGCTGCCCTGCAGAGGAATTTGCATCCCCACGGACAAAACCGTTTTCTTCCTTCCTTTTCTGTCCTGGTACTTGAAGCGGTGACCAGATTTTCTTTCTTCCTAAATGGAAAACAGGAGGAATCTGTGCTCTTCGATGTGTGGAATTAGCTGTAGGCTGTAGGAGGTTTGTGTATGAAACACCTTAAATAGTGGGAGAGAGGTGTTGAGCGCCTGTGGGCGAGGGGGGGGGAGATTCAGTGCCTGAACGTGGCCTGACACGGGATGCTTTTGGCTGCTGCCTGAGCCGTGCTGCGTCCCCGTGCCGTATCCCCATGCCTCCCCATGACCCCTATAGGGACCCAGCCAGCCAGCGCTGGCCCCCGCTGCGGGCACGGACGTGCTCAGCCCCGGTCAGCCCTCTGCCCTTGGTAGGGAAGAAATACCTGGCTCGAGAAAGGCACCAAAAAAGCCCATTTTTCCACTCAAACCCAGCGGGGTTTAGCCAAAAGGACGCAGGCGGAGCAGTGACTTGAGCAGGGCTTGGGGTCTCCCAGGGCTCGGGAAGGGTCGTGGCCGTGGGATCCGGCACGGAGGATGATGGAGAAGCAGCTTCCCTGGGTGGTGAAGCCTTCCTCCCACCGCAGCCTGGCGGGGGACCGGGCCGGAGGAGGGGAACTGTACACCTGGAGAAACATTATCCCTTCCCTTGCCCGTAAATCTTTCATGAGCAGATTAAAATTTTAAGCCAAAATGAGCCCTGCCATCAGAAGAAACCGGCTCGGTTTCAAGTTCTGTTTAAGTATTTTTCTTTATAATGTAGCTGTGTCAATTAGAAAATGACATTGCTATTTAAAATGCTGTTCCGTAGCCCTCTTTAATTAAGGCAGCGATATAATACCAATCTGCTCTCATTAATGAATTTTTAACAATCAAAATGAGAGCTGAATGACGCACAGTTGGATTTTCAGCGCGGGTGTTTTCTCCCGGTGCCTCCGACAGTGGAGTTAAAGGAGCGCGAGGCCGCGTGGGAGGAAGGCTGCTCTTCCTCGGGCAGGCTCCGCGCCGGGCTGAGCGGCTGGAGCAGCAGCTCGGGGGCCGTGCGGTGGGAATGGAAGGGTTTCAGCCCTCCACTGGCATCGGAGAGCTGTCCTGGAGGGAAAAGATCCCTCCGGGGGTGATGGGTGGCTTTGTGTGACTTGCATGCGAGCGCCGTGGAAAAGCCAAGACATGGGTTGAGGTCTCGCAGGAGCCTGAGCTTTGATCGCACTTCACTCCTCATCTCTCCCCGCTGGGCAGTCCCGAGCAGTAACGCAGCTGAAACGAGGGGTGCAAATGTGGTTGTGAGCCCGGTGGCCACCTGGAGGGTCGCATCCTGCCTGGTGCAGCGTGCCCTCATCGGCCTCTTCTCCTTGGTAACGGGCGATGGGACAAGGGGCAATGGTCTGAAGTTGCACCAGGGCAGGGTTGGGTTGGACATTAGGAAAAATTTCTTCCCCAAAAGGGTTGTCAAGCACTGGAAGGGTCGAGTCCCCACCCCTGGGGGTATTTAAAAGCCGGGCAGACGAGATGCTTAGGGCCAGGGTTTAGTGGTGGGATGGCAGGGTTAGGGGAACAGTTGGGCTCGATGACCTTAAAGGGCTTTTCCAACCTCAACAATTCCATGATTCTATGACTCTCCTGGCATCCTTCGAGCCGTCCCCAGGCCCATTTCCCCCCGGAGATGCAGTGCCAGGGTGCGCAGCTTTCCAACCTAAAATGAATACCTGATTGCAACCTTCTTTCCCGTGAAACGTTTCTTTTTTTTTTTTTTTCCAACAAGGCAGGGCCGATTAAAAGATGCTCCCGCGCCGGGGCTCGTGCGAGTCGTCTCCCATTGTTAGAGCAGGAAGCCTTTTTTTCTGCAGTGGTTATTATCTGTGATTGCTGGAGGAGCTCTCTCCCTTCTGGTTCTTCCTTCGAGGAGGCAAAACAAAAACAGGAATTTCTTTGAATAATAAAAAAATTAGCCAGGCGTGAAAAGCTTAAGTGCAATCATTTCCGTGGCCTGTTTTGATTTGAGTTGATATGATTTGTTTGCTCTCTTATCCTTCCTCCCCCTTTCCTCTTCGGCGTCTACTCTTCGCTCTGCCCTTTCCCTGATGAGCAAGTTCTGTGTTTTAGGAGAAGCGTGAGCATCGTGCAGCGTCCCTGGTGCGCCGGCAGCGTCCGTCCCGCGCCCCGGCGCAGATTCGGCCCTGGCTGGGCTGGGGTGCAGGCGCAATGGGGGTTGCTGCAAGTCCCTTCCTTCTCCCCTGGCGATGCCCCTGGGGACTGCCCAAACCTTGGACCCGGCTGAGCCACACGTGTGGCAAAGTTTGCTTTACGACAGTGCTAAAAGTTTGGCTTTAAAATAGTTTTGTGTTGAGCCCAAGCCACCAGCTCGGAGGGGCCGGGGCTCCCCACACCTCCCTCGCCTGCCAGAGAGTCGGGCGAGTGGGTTGCGGTTTCCTGGCTGGGTTTTTGTTGCCATAGGGAAGAGAATCGAAGGCTGGAAACCATCTTGTGGGTGAGGGGAGGAAGTGTTAATGTCTAGGAAAACAGAGAGAAAATAGCAGCGGCAGCAGCACGCCATCGTCCAAGCCCCGGCGCGAGTTGGTGCAAATCCTCCCGGCAGATGGGAAAGGCCATCGGGGTCGCGTTTGCCCTTCCTGGCATAGGTGTACGCCGGGCTGCCGGCCAGCGTGGCCAGTGGCCACAGCCCCAGGGAGTGGGGTGGCCATCCTGAGAGCTCCTGCTCCATTCCCTTCTTTGCAGGGCTGGGAGGGAGAAGAATGTATTCATAGCGGGGGAAAAAAGCAAAAAAAACCCAAAAACCAACCCAGAACGGGAATATGTTCTCTGATGATTTCAAGAGAGAAGCAAAGGCGGCTTTGAGCTTTTGCCCAGGAATAGCCAGAGATCTGCTTGGAGGCTTGCATCCCACTGTCGATAATTTTGGAGCTGAATCATCTGCATTTTTGCTGCTCCTGAGAGAGCGTCAGGAATAAGCGTCCCCAGGGTGTCAGAGGCACATTCTTGAGTGTTGACAATGGACCTGATGAAGAGAACCGTCCCCGTTGACATCTAATGCCAACATCCTTGAAGTCTGGGCTCTTGTTGCTCATCTCCAATCCAGACACCTCTTCGGGATGTGCGCGGCCGCGGTTGTTTTTGCAGACAGACGGGGGGGATGAGTTAGATGAGCGTGTTCCTCCTTGCGCTGTGATCCCCGGGCTGGGCACCAGCACTGATGGGCTCCAGTGCGGGGACGTGTCCGTGAGCTGTGCAGAGCTGTGGGGTGGGGACCCCCCCTTTTGCAGGGTCCCCTCCTTTTGCAGGGTCCCCCCTTTTGCAGGGTCGCTCCTTTTGCAGGGTCCCCTCCTTTTGCAGGGTCCCCCCTTTTGCAGAGTCCCTCCTTTTGCAGGGTCCCCCCCTTCTGCAGGGTCCCTCCTTTTGCAGGGTCCCCTCCTTTTGCAGGGTCCCTCCTTTTGCAGGGTCCCCCCCTTTTGCAGGGTCCCCTCCTTTTGCAGGGTCCCTCCTTTTGCAGGGTCCCCCCCTTTTGCAGGGTCCCCCCTTTTGCAGGGTCCCCCGCTGCTCCGGCTCCGGTGGCATGCACAGCCGAGCTCATGCTGTTGGGCACTGTGGGGGAACCGGCTCCTCCTGGGGCCATGTGCGCCCAGGGGTTGATTTGGCATCGCCCTCTCTCACCCGAAATGGCAAGGGGTATTTGGTTCCCACGCTCCACCTTGCGCCTCCTGGCACGAGGTCCCGCGGGATGCAGCAGCAGCGGGCTGGGGACCAGCAGAGGTTGGATGTGCACGCTCTGGACCGTGGGATGCTTTTCCAACCAAAGTGATTCTATGAGTCTATGATTCTATGATTAAAGCCGGTTGCCGTGGGTGGTGCAGGCTATCGGGGGGTGCTCGGGTGGTTGCCAACCTGGGCTCAGCACGGGGAGCAGGTGGCACATGTGGCCAGCTCTGTTGCCAGCCCCTCTGGCCACCATCAGCCCTGCTCAGGTGTTTGGTCACTTTGACCCCAGGCCCGCACAGAGCGGGGGGGGGGGTCAGGCGGCGGTCGCCCGAACCGTGGCCTCGCAGGGCCGGTCCCCCCGCGGCCCCCCGCTGCCACCGCCGTGGCGGGGGGCAGGTGTGCCCAGCCGGGGCTCCCCCCGCGGCGGCCGCTCCGGAGCAGCCATCAGAGCTGGTTAACGTAACCTTGTGCACAAACCCCGCCGGTACACGGGGCACGGGGGGGCCGAGCTGCCCGGCTGAGCACCCCCCCCAGGGCCGGGGCAGCGTGGGGCCGGCTTAACCTGTCCTTGGCCCGCACCTCTCCGCTGCGTGCATGCTCCGGGGATGGCGAAGCCCCGCGAGCGCTTCGTGACTCATCACTGGCACAAGGGACGAAGCGGGAGGAGGGGGGGCAGGGGGGGGATAGCCGTGCCGTGCCTCGGGGAGCGGAGCTGATGCGAAAAGCAGAGCTCTGGCTGCTCCCCAGCAGGCGCAGGGGAACAGATTTCTCCGGGGAGGGAAATGCCTTTTGTCACCCAGCCGGGTATCAGGCATTGGCTATAGGGCTTTCTCTGTCACATCGGGCGCTTCCGAAGCGGCTCCTGACCCGCAGCGAGGGGGGGGGTGCATGTGGCTGCGGGGCCGGGAGCCTCTGAGCGGGCTGCCCCCTGCGTGTGGGGCAGGGAGTGAAAACGAAATCGGGGGGAGCCGTGAGAGTGCCAATTGCTTCTTCAGGGGACCCCGGAGGAAAGCTCCCCCAGGGCTCTTTTGCATGGCAAGGGCTCTGCAGCGCCCAGCCCGTCAGCAGGGAAGCAGGATGGGTGTCCCCAGGGTGCCACCGCTGCCACCCCCCCTCCTGGGTGGGCAGAAAGCTCGCTGCTTTGTCACCTATTTGTAAGCCAGGCTGCCAGGTCGTTCCCCGTCTCGCAGGACAGGCCACTGGGATTGTCACTGGGTTTGCACCGGGGCCTGGGGTCTTCCTAGTGCCGGGGATTTTGGGGGGCTGCGGCGTTGCTGTAGGGACCGAGGCGGTGCTCCCCGGCTGAGCCAGCACAGCACCTGCCCTGATTGTGTGCCCCCCCCCCCCCCCCCCAAATCCGTTTTCTCCTTCTCACCCCTGTGACAGGAAGGCAACTTTCCTATCTGGAAAGTCCCTTTCTTCCCTCTCACGCTTCTTTACTGTCACTGCAGCTCTCGCCCTGCCAGCGGCGGCGGCACTTGGAGGATTTTGGAAGGACCTTGCTGAGCCGGAGGAGCAAGGAGGAGCCGTGCCTCGCGCAGCCGGGCTCTCCTGCCCCTCTCCATCCTCCTGCCCTGCCCCTGTGCCGGGGGGTCAGGCTGTCCCCCGGTGCAGCCACCCCGCTGCTTGGGCTGCCACCGTCCTACACCGACACTGCTGCCCCCCCTCCGGCCTTTGCACCTTCTCCCAGCCAACGAGTATCATTAACGTACTAATTAGGGTGCCTGTGCCACGTCTTGGGGAAGGCGGCTTGGCTCCTGGGTGCTAATGGAGCCGCTGTCACAACAAACGCCACGGCACACGTGCTGCCCGTGCACCGAGCCCGGCCGGCTGCGGGAGGGCTTCAGCCGGGCAGGACCAGCATCCCCGGTGCTCTCCTGGCCACCCCGTGCTACGGGAGCGGCTCCCACAGCATCCCCGGTCCCGGTCCCTCGTGGCCAGCGCTGCCTCGCTGCGTGGTCCCGACTGCAACCCACCCAGCAGGACAGGCACCGCGCTTCGCCCTTTGACCGTGGGTAGGGCTGAGTTAAGGGGTGGATTTGAATGTATTTTATATTATTTTATAGATTTTAAGAGTAAATTTTCTGGTAAGTTGTGCTTTGGAAGGTCAGATACTGTTCGTGAAGTCTGGCTGGATTCAGTGAATAGTTTGATCCCCAAGAGGGGACTGCAGTATTTTTAATATTTCTTCCTTTTCTGATCAGCCTTCAAAAATACCGTTTTCCTTGTAAAAATAGACCCGCGCTGGCCAAACTGCCCCCAGATGAGAGGTGGCGCTTGCTTTGAGCTCGGGAGAAGCATTGCAGCTGGACAACAAAAACATTTTTCCTGCTTCTTTGGGGCTATTGGAAAACCTGGAGGTTTGGGGCTTTGCTTTAAGCCCGTTGTTTCCCTGCGCTCGCCTCTCCCGGCTGGAAAGCCAGGAAGCAAGGACCCAGCTCCAGGCAGCGCCGGGCAGGATTGCCGATGCCATACAAGATGCCGGTTGCCTGCACGGCGCTTTCTGTATCTGAGCAGCACGTTCCTGTGTTGTCACGAAAACAGAAGACAGGATAATTAAATTGCCCTTTTCCCAGCAAAATGTTACTGTCTCCGCGCCGCGGCGGGCCGGGCTGTGGCCCGCTGCCAGTCGCACATGCCTCGCTGCTGATGGAAGGTGTGAAAAGCGCCGGGGAGGAGACCGGGGTGGCGATTAGGGGAGTTTTTATGGATATTTGTCATCCCTCGAAAGGAGAGGCACCAGCGGGCTGCGGGAGCCGGAGGCAGCAACGGCGGGGATGCTACGGAGGGGTCTCGGGTGCCCCCGCCGGTAATTCCCATCCGTTAAGCGGCTTGAGAGCAGCAGGGGCTGCTCGAGGGCTCTGGGTGTGGATAATCGAGATATTCTTGTCATTAAGCCTCTCAAGTGCTGCACGTCTTAAAAAGGGCCCCGGCTGTCGGGTCTGTCGGAGGGGGCTGGGGCTGTCAGGACATTGTCGGGGCTGTCGTGACATTATTGGGGCAGCTGGATGGCAGCTTCCCCTGGCAGCCAAGGAGAGGCTCAGGAAAAGATGCCCGCGGGTGTGTGGGATGGATGGGTGCAGCTTTGGGAGCTGCTGGCACCCTCTGGCAGCGGAGCGGCGGGCAGGGAAACGCTCCCGGCGCCGGGGATCCAGCCCAGCACGGCGGCTGCGCAGCCCCTCATAAAATCATAGATTGTTTTGGGTTGGAAGGGACCCCTAGAGGTCATCTAGTCCAACCCCCCCTTAGGGCCTGTCGCCTCGTCCCGTCGCCGCCTGGCTCTCCTGCCCGCCCCGGTCCCCTTCTGGGATGGCACGATGCTCCCTTCCTGGGGCAGGATGGGGCTAATTAATGAAACGGCTGTAACAAGCTCATGGCAACCTCATTTAAAGGCAAAATGTATTTATGCCGTTTGTCACCCTTCCTCATCTGCTTTCTCCTCTCCTTTCCTCCTCCTCCAGCCTCTGCCACCCCAGGTCCTCAGATCCATCAGTGTTATTGCTTTGCCTTCAGCTATAACCCTGCTAGTTGACTTCCACGAGCTGGCTCTCCCCGGCCGTTGTCACCCCTTCCCTCCCCTCCCCTGAAATATTAACGCCACAAATCACAAGCGACAGCCGCTCGGCTGGAGCCCCCGCCGCTCCCGCGCCGGCTGGGAGGAGGTGTCGGAGGAGGGATGGGACATAGAATCATAGAATCATAGAATGGTTTGGGTTGGAAGGGACCCCGAGAGGTCACCCAGCCCAACCCCCCTGCAGGAGCAGGGACACCTTGAACCACATCAGGTTGCTCACAGCCCCGGCCAACCTGGCCTGGAATGGTCCCAGGGATGGGGCCTCCACCCCCTCTCTGGGCAACCCCTGCCAGGGTTTCACCACCCTCAGTGTAAAGAATTTCTTCCTTAGATCCAGTCTAACCCTACCCTGGTTTAGTTTAAAGCCATCCCCCCTTGTCCTGTCCCAGCTGGCCCTACTAAAAAGCTTGTCCCCCCCTTTCCTCTGGGCCCCCTTGAAGCCCTGACCGGCCGCACTCAGCTCTGCCCGCAGCCTCCTCTTCTCCAGGCTGAACACCCCCAACTCTCCCAGCCTGGCCCCAGAGCAGAGGGGCTCCAGCCCTCGGATCATTTTAGTAGCCTCAGATCATTTTAGTAGCCCTCCAACAACTCCCTGTCCTCCTTGTGCCGAGGGCTCCAGAGCTGGACGCAGGGCTCCATGCGGTGGGTTTGTGCTGCTCCTCAGGGGCTGTGCTCGCTCCCAGCTCAGGGGGGAGAGGCTGAACCCCCTGCCTAAAGATGGGGAAGCAGGGAGGCAGAGCATCAAGACTGGGGCTCATGGTGCCCAGCCCGCCTGGGATGCGGGCTCCTTCCCATCCCTCCTTGTGTCCCACCCTTGTGTCCCTGGCGCTTTCCTCGCCCCCGTCCAGCCAGGTCCTGCTTGGCCATGGCCTCTCCTCCTCTGCCAGCCCCGCGGCTGCCACACGAGCCTGGAATTGCGGAGCTGGGCTGGGAAGGAGTCGAATCCCCCTGGGAACGCTCCTGCGCCCCGACCTTCTGCCGCACGGACGGGGCACGGACGGGCAGCGGCGAGGAACGGAGGCAGGGAATTGGCGTTGCTCCTCTTTGTGTTCCGTAGGTGACGGGGGCGGCTGGCGGGAGGGCGAGCTGGGAGCAGCAGATGGAAAGGAGATTACGGGCGGCTTTTTTTTTTTGCACGCGTGCGTGCACGCACGCGGCCGGGCGGGCAGGGCCAGGCACCCCAAGGCGTGTGTGAGCGTGGCACCCTCTCTTTGCAGAGCGCAGACACAAACCAGTGGGAAGGCAGAGGAGAGACGCGGGCACGGCGCCGGGCTGTCCGCAGCGGGTCGGGGGGGGGGACGGCTCCTCTCGCCGGGCTTGGTTCACACCTCTAAGGGGTCCCAGGGGTGGCTTTGGCCCTGCGGGGAAAGGGCAGTGCTGTAGCGTGTTTGGCAATTGTTCAGCCCTGGTAGGGTCCCTCCGTGCCTCAGTTTCCCCCGGCAGTGAAAGAGGAATGGGATGGCTGTGGCTGGCTGGAAGGGGCGCTGCCCGGGCTGGGTGCATCCCCATGCACTGAACCATCCCGAATCACACCCCGCTGTGGCAAACAGCATCTCTGTTCCTCCCATTGCACCAGGAGCCCCACACTTTCCCTGGAGAGAGGTGGGAGAGCGGGAGCTGGCCGACCTCTTTGGCTTTTGCAGTGGAAACGACAGCAGGGAAGGGGAGAGGTGGGACCCGGAGGTACCCGCAATGCCGTTCGGGGTAAATGCAGACGTGGGTTTGCTTTGCCAGCGATGCATTCACAAGGTTTATTTGCACGTAGAGAGAGCGCGCTGCTCAAAGCCCCCCCCCCCCAGGACAGGCTTTGGGAAGGGATGC
This sequence comes from Butorides virescens, assembly GCA_017310255.1. NCBI lineage: Eukaryota > Metazoa > Chordata > Aves > Pelecaniformes > Ardeidae > Butorides > Butorides virescens. The sequence continues at coordinate 15,753 of JADKXX010005348.1, read as the reverse complement.
CCCGGCGCGGCGCAGGCAGGGCTGGCGGAGCGGGCACGCGGCGGTCGCTGCTGGCCGCGGGGCAACCAGCTCCGCCGCTGGAGACGACCTTCCCTCTCCGCTGACCTTCATGCCCATCAGCATCAGCTTTGCTGCCTTTCCACGTCTCGGGATGGCGGCGGCTGGGGTGCGAGGCTGGGCTGGCCGTTCCCGCGGGGGCTCGGCCAGCGTCAGGGGTTTTATGGGCCGCGCCGGGGGGAGGTGGGGTGGGTGCACTCGCCTGTATAATTCAAGGACTTCGGCTCGCTAACAGAGGTTAAAAGGGGAGCGGAGCGATCCGTTGGGAAAATCATTAATGGTAACCTCTGCCGGTGGCATTGCTCATTAGCCTCCCCCTTGCCCCGCCACCCCCACCCACCTCAGGAGAGGGAGAAAATCACCGGGATGGGGGAAAGGGGAGGGTGGGAGGGGGCAGGGGGGGGGGGGGGCTGATGCTGGGGTTCCCCACTGAGGAGCAGTTGTTCCCAGTGGCCTGGCCCTTAAGGAAATGCAGATGGAACTGGTGTGGAAGATACGCTGGGGCTGGGCGGTGGGCGAGGGCGGTGGGTGCTGCTGCGCCGCGCGGTGGCCAGGAGCAGGGTGCTGGGGCTGTGCGTGGGGCGGGTGGTAGGGGTCAGCGTGAGGGTCCCTGTGTGCGTGGGGTGGGAAGGGCAGGGGCTGCTCCCTCTTCCCAGGCTGCTTCCCGGGGTCTCCCAGCCGGCTCGGCTCCGGCACCCCCAAAGGGCTCCCGGGAGATGTTTTGGTGTTACCAGCTGCGGTGAAAGCCGCAGCCCCTGCGTGGTCACCGAGGGGATGTTTTGGGAGACACCGGGGGGGATTTGCCATCTTTAGCCTGTTCCGTCTTGACTTTCTGCCACGATGGGGGCCAGGCTGGGCATCGCCTGGGGGGAGCACGGCAGAAATTCCTGTACTCTCAGAGCGCCCGGAGACCCCTCAGCCATCACCCAGGCATCACCAGGGGGGTTTTGGACCAGAGCACCACCAGCTGCTTGTCTGGAAGGATCCCGAAGCATCCCTTGAGCATGCCCCAGCCTCTTCATGGTCCTTCTAGCCATCCCGTTCCCGCAGATGCCCAGGGGATATTAGCAATGCCGTAAGGAAACGGGTGGCAAACCAGCAACGCCGAGGTCTCCCAAGGCGTGCGGCGCGTTCGTGCCGTCCTGCGCGCTGCCTGGCGTGACGCCCCCTTTTTATGGAAACGTTTCATACCAAAGCTGCCGGATCGATGGATGCCTGAACTGCCCCTCAGCTGGATTACAAATGGGAATAGCAGTCAGCCCATTTGGGATACCCCAATTTCTGCAGGCTGCCAACATGGAGGCATTTCCAGCATTCCCGGTTGAACTCGTCGGTGCTTTGCCGCTGCGGTCGCTGCCCCTGCCCCGCGTCGCCCGTGCCTGCGCCGGCCCCGTTTCTGCCCCACGTGCCAGCTGAGCCAAACTGAGTGATGCTCCAAGAAACCCTCCCAATTCCCTGTGGTTGTTCTTCTCCTGGGCCTGCTCCGAGGCCCATCGGTGGCCCTGTAAGCTGTTCTCAGATGGCTGCGTCCGAGAAAAGAAAGTGTTGAAATACCGCAGGAAACGCCGCTTTTCCGAGATATCTGCCTCGGCCAGGAATGGGAAAAAAGCCTGATTTTGGATGAAAGGATGGTTTTCTTGTCCTGGGCTTCAGCTTTCAAAGTTCGTTTTGCTCAGGAACCGGCCAGAGTTTGGGCACAAAATGGGCGCGAGTGGCCCCGGGGGAGCAGCTCGGCACGGCCGCGGGTGCCACCGTCCCTGCGCCCTGGCACTGGCACCCTCCTGGGGCTGAGGTTCCTTCTGCCAGCCGAAACCTTGGCTTGGGCGCCTGCGTGTTGGCTGCAACATCCTCGGCAGGTCCCCAGGTGTCACAGAGAGGCAGATTTTGGCTACTGGGGTCCCAGAGTACCCTGAAGCGCTCCGGTGACCGTGGCAGCCAGCTTAGGGTGCACTGGGAGTCCCCACACTTGTTCTCTGCAGCCAGGCCAGGGCTTCGTTTTGCAAAGCTGCCCGTGATTTGGGTTTTTTTTGTGCAAGCACCGCTATCCTGGGGCATGGCTGACTTGGCGGCAAATTCCCTGACTTTGGGCTCGTCTCTGGCTTCGGGTCCCTCTCCTTCACTCACAGCAAACATCCGTTCCAGCTGCAAGTCCATTATCGCCAGCTTAACAGGACGCCCGTCAGGACCGGCTGCGCAAACACACGGGCAGCGGAGGAAGCGGCGCGGTGCTGCGGATCCCTGCGGATCCCTGTTGGAAGCGGCGTAGTGGTGTGGATCCCTGCGGATCCCTGTGGATCCCTGCTGGAAGCAGTGCAGTGCTGCGGATCCCTGCAGATCCCTGTGGATCCCTGCTGGAAGCGGCGTGGTGCTGCGGATCCCTGTGGATCCCTGCAAATCCCTGCTGGAAGTGGTGTAGTGCGGCGGATCCCTGCAGATCCCTGCTGGAAGTGGTGTGGTGCTGTGGATCCCTGTGGATCCCTGCTGGAAGCGGTGTGGTGCTGCAGATCCCTGTGGATCCCTGCTGGAAGCGGCGTGGTGCTGCGGATCCCTGCAGATCCCTGTGGATCCCTGCTGGAAGCGGCGTGGTGCTGCGGATCCCTGCAGATCCCTGTGGATCCCTGCTGGAAGCAGCACGGTGCTGCGGATCCCTGCAGATCCCTGCGGATCCCTGCTGGAAGCGGCGTGGTGCTGCGGATCCCTACGGATCCCTGCTGGAAGCGGTGTGGTGCTACAGATCCCTACGGATCCCTGCTGGAAGCGGCGCGGTCCTGCGGATCCCTACGGATCCCTGCTGGAAGCGGCACGGTGCTGCGGATCCCTGTGGATCCCTTCTGGAAGTGGCGTGGTGCTGCGGATCCCTGCGGATCCCTGTGGATCCCTGCTGGAAGTGGCGTGGTGCTGTGGATCCCTGCAGATCCCTGCGGATCCCTGCTGGACGTGGTGTGGTGCTGCAGATCCCTGTGGATCCCTGCTGGAAGCGGTGTGGTGCTGCAGATCCCTGTGGATCCCTGCTGGAAGTGGCGTGGTGCTGTGGATCCCTGCAGATCCCTGTGGATCCCTGCTGGAAGCGGCGCGGTGCTGCGGATCCCTGCGGATCCCTGCCGGGAGCAGCGGCTGCGCGGGTGCTTTGTGCTCCTGCCCAGCAGCTTCCCAAGTTCGCTGCAGCCGGGGCGGCTCGGCGTGCTGGGGAGTGTTACCCCCCCCCCCCCCCCCCCCGGCACAGGGCACCCCAAATGGCTCCGCGTTTTATTCTACAGGAGACGAGCGCATGTCCCGTTATGCAATGTGCGTGCAGAGGCATGATACAGATATTTATATCCATTGCATAATAGCTGCAAACCGATAGACCTGATGGTGCCAGGGGAGTCGCTGGCTGCTCTGCACCCCAGCTCGCGGGATGACAGGGGAGGTGGGGGACCATAGAATCATAGAATCACTTTGGTTGGAAAAGCCCTTTAAGGTCATCGAGTCCAACCTTTAACCTAACCCTGCCATCCCACCACTAAACCCTGGCCCTCAGCACCTCATCTGCCCTTCTTTTAAATACCTCCAGGGATGGGGACTCGACCACCTCCCTGGGCAGCCCCTTCCCGAGCCTGACAACCCTTTCGGGGAAGAAGTTTTTCCCAATGTCCAACCTAACCCTGCCCTGGCACAACTTCAAACCATTCCCCCTCGTCCTATTGTCCGTTACCATCTCGCTGGCCACGGCCCGCTGGGCTGCTGCTGGCAAGCTGCGGTGAGGCTTGGGGTGGCCACCGCGCTGCTGGGGGGCCGGGGCGGTCGGGTCGGGTGGGCTCACGCCGGGCGCGTTGTCCCAGGTTGCCCAGCGGATACGGGATGTCTGTCTGGAGGTTGGGGGGCTGCTGAAGCTGCGTACCCCCATTGCCCTCTGCTCCCCACCCACCCTCTCCGGCTTCCCCCTCCGGGTGACGGTGTACGGGGATTTCTGCGGCAACCCCCCCATTGCTCCCTCCCGCCCCTGGTGAAGCAGCACCCTTTCCAAAACCTGGGTTACCTGCAGCCCCTCGCTGAGCAGCCCATGCAAGGGGGTGCCTCCTATAGTACCCTATGTAGGGTGGTGCCTATAGCATCCTGGCAACAGGGGGCCTCCTATAGTACCCTACGCAGGGTGGTGCCTATAGCATCCTGCCTATAAAGCACCCTAGCCAGGGAGTTGCCGAGGGGTGGGGGGAGATGGGTGCCCATCTATGCCCAGTGTCGGGCAGGGGCTTCTCCCTTCTGCCTCTGGCCTCGCCTCCTCCATTCCAAGTCATCTTCGGCGCTGAGGAAGAGGTGGCAAGGCGAGACGGGCAGCGCCCGCCCTGCCCGGTGCTGCACAGGGTACCTGCCGAGGGGGCTGAGGCCTCCCCCCTCTGACAAGGAGGAAAAAATAATAATCTCCAAGCCAAGAAACGCGGAGCTGCTGGGAGCGTATTTATCACGGCGAAGAAAAAGGCTCTGTTCCCTGCCTCTCCGCGGCGGCTGTTTATCACACACACAAGGGTATGGAGAAAATGTTCCATTTGTTGAGTACAGCCGTCAACCCACACAGCGTATAAATTAAGGGCTTTTACATGCAGAGTTCCCGAAATAAAACACACACACACACACACACACACACAAAAGAGAGAGGAGTTTTGTATCGGCCCCGGCGCGCTGCCTCTCCCTGGCTGTCCCTGCGCCCCGGCCCCGGCCGGCTCTGGCTCCCGTTCAGGAATTCCACATTATCTCCGACCGTTTCCAGCTTCCTCAGCAGGGAACAGCTCTGCTTCTGTCTTCCTCCAGCCACATCTGGAAAGTGTTAGGCCCGGGTGTCAGCCGTCAGAGCCGGGCGGCTGGCATGTGCTCCCCCCGGCGCGCTCGCTCCCGCCCTGCCTGCCGCTGCGCTCAGGCTTCCAGCAGCCTTCCCCGGAGGGCTGCGGGGCCCAAGTTGTGGCTGCCTCCCCTTTTCGGGAAGTTTCCAGGGAGCTTTTGGAGCTGCCGTGGGGATGGCGGGGAGCGATGGCTCCAGGGACATCCCCCTCCCCCCCCCCCCCCCCCAAAAGGGTTGATCCCTGCAGGCGGGGATGCTCTGCTGCGGTCCGCAGCTCTGCTGCCTGCTGGGAAGCAGTGGGGAGGGATGCGATGTAAATCCTCCTCCTCCTCCTCCTCCTCTTCGCACGCTTTGCGGGGGACTCCCTGCCGGCTCAGGCGAGTTTTCGGCTCCCGGCCCTGTTTCTGGGCTGGCAAAACCTGCATCCCTGGGCTGCAAGGCGGTGGGGATGCGGTGCTCCGTCTGCGAAATGCTGGGGGTTACAAGAGGGGAGCTCTGGGGGCTGAAACCCGGGTGATTCCCCCAGTGCTGCCGGGAGGTGATGGGAGAGATGCTCCCTGCGCCCAGAGCCGTGGCTGTGCTTGTCATGACTGCGGGTTTATCTCACCAGGATGTCTTCATCCATAAGGGGGTACCCGGGGCGTAAAGGCATGACTGTGGGTTTATCTCACCGGGATTCCTTCATCCATAAGGGGGTACCCGGGGATGGCATTTGGCTGTCGGCAGCTCAGTCCCCCGGGGAAACTCCCTGCTGCATGTGGGCGGCACGCGGAGATGCTCAGCTGGACGATTGCAGCGGAGGAGATGGAAACGGCAGAGCTCCCTGTAGCATCCCGGTATTTTTTGGGTTCCCTCCTCGTGTTCCCCTGGCCCCGTGTGCAGAGGGAAGGAGCTTGGCAAAAAGCAGATGGTTCGGGGTGCACGTGCGCGCTCCCAAGCAGGGGGCACGGAGAAAGCTGGCATCTTGTTTTTAAAACAAGCCTGGACGAAGTCCTGTCTAGCATGCTCTAGGAGAACCTGCTTTAGCAGGGGGGTTGGACTAGATGATCTCCCGAGGTCCCTTCCAACCCTTGCCATTCTGTGATTCTGTGATTCTGTAAAACGGGGGTAACGACAGTGACCTGGAAGCAGGCTTGCGTGCCGTCATGAGCGGCGTGTGCAATAGGCAGGAGGGGCTTTAGCAGGGAGGGCTGGTGGAAGTGGTTAAATGTGTCCTAACCTGTCATCGACGGGAATCGGAGAGGGTTCCCTGCACTTGACTTTTGGCTTTTTTCTTTTTTTTTCTTTTTTTTTTTTTAATTCCTGCTCTTGCTTTTAAACTGGCAGGCCTAACATGATGGGATTTTAAAATTAAAGGGGGGAAAAAAAAAAAAAAAAAAAGAAAACAGGCTTTGGTTTTATAGACCCTACAGATGCATCCGGCACCAAACTGATCCCAGATGCAGCTCCACTGTCAATAGTGTTACACGAGGGATCAATCCCCTTCATTGTTTTATGTGGCCTCTACAGCATCATCAGCTAATTAAAGCTAATGGGTCCCAGAGCAGCACTGACAGCATCTGATCCTATCAGCCCCGCTGCCGTTTTAGCTCGACGGGGCCGCTCTGGAGCCGGATCCTGCGCTCCAGACCCTGGCGAAAGCCTGTATTGACTTGGGGGATCAGGCTGCAGATCAGTGGGAGCTGTTAAACAAACATTGCCGGATTAATGTCAGCTCCGCAGGGGGAGGAGGTCGATGGCTGCTAATTTGAGAGAGGTGGGAGGGAGGAAGGGGACGCGGTGACAGCGGTGATGAGGGACGGAGGGGGGGGAGGCCGGGCTGTTAAAACGTTCCCCATGTCTGCGGCAGCATCTGAGTGTTTCCCAATCTTGGATTTATCGTCACCCTGGGTGGGAGGCTGTGCTTGGAGAGGAGCTCAGCGGTGTCCCCAAGGGCATTTGAGGTCCCTAAATCCCTTGGCTTCGTGCTTCAAGGGAGGCAAGGTGGCCTTGGGCTGTCCCCAGAGGGGACAGGGACCCCCGCACCTTTTCTGCAGGCTGACCTTGGCGTGAGCATCTCCCCAGCCGCAGCAGAGCCCTAAATCATCAGTTCCTGCGTTCCCTTTGCTTGTGGCTCCCGTTGTCCCTTGGCTGGGGCTTGGGGATGCCCGGGGATGTGGGTTGGGAAGGTTTCCACTCCCGCAGTCGATCCGCCCTGTGTTGCAGCTAGTCTGGTTTGGATGCTCATCTCTTTTTCCTCCCTTTTTTTTTCCCCCTCCATTTCTATGTCGCCATGGAAGGTGAGATGGGATGGGGAGGGTGGCTGGCAAACCCATCGCTTGGTCCCGTACCGCCACGGGGCAGGCAGGATGAGGAAACTCTCTTTTCAGGAGTATTTTTTTAGACCTATCCCGCCGTTACTCCGGGCTGAGCTGTCATGGCAGGCGGCTTTTGCTTTCCTTTGGTTGCAGAACCGGGCGCCGCGTTGCTCGCAGGCCAGCGGCCCCTTCCCCGTCCTCTCCGCAAAGCGGGCTGAGCTGTCCCCAGAGATGGGGGGTGCACGGCCCCCAAAGAAATTGGGCAGGAAACCCAGGTCAGCAGCAGCAAGGAAACCCTGGAGCCCCAGCCCTCCCACTGAATGAGGCTCCTGGTACCTGCTTGGCGAGTTAATGGGCAAATACAGCCCGAATGGGCAAATACAGCCCCATCGGTGTAACCAGGGACCTTGGGCTAATAAAATGCCCTAAAATTAACTTTTTTCCTCCTGTCCTGGCGAGGCAGAGTCCAGCTGGGGGAATCCTCAGGGTGTTGCAACCTCTGGCTCCCTTTGCAGCCCCAGCCAGCAGCACCAGGAGGACACGTACAGCCCGGTGTAAGGGAGAGCTGGGGAGAGGGACAAGCTCCCAGCACATCCCTGCCCCATAAACCGCGTTGATAATTAAATCCTGCAGCTTTTATATGAATTCCAGGGCATTTTCTTTGGGCTGGAGCCACCTCACCTCTCCCTTTGGCTCTCTGCAGCTTAATTTTTCCTTGCTTTGGCGTTGGGTGAACGTGATGCTCTGGGGAGCAAAGAGCCTGCAGTGGTTTGTTGCAGGGGTGCAGGGCCCCTGCCATGCAGCTCTCTCCTGGCTCCGGGGCCTCATCCAGCACCAGAATCCCCCCGCAGCCCCCCCTCCAGGCTGCTTTCCCATCACATGGAGCCTGCACACACCTTGCTGGCTCTGCACTGCCCTGGCTGCTGCAGGAGATACTGGCTAGTCGTGCCAACCTGTGCCCCCGCTCCGGCGAGGCTCTTCTCTCCCGTGACAGCGTGGGACGAGGCCCCCAGCTCCCCCCCTCTCCAGGGCTGCAGGCTGGCCTGTCCCAGGTCACTGCTGGGGGAACCGGCGCCCTTTGCAGCAATTTCTGGCTTCCCTTTCCCAATTGTTCCAAGCTTAGAGCCCCGTTGGGGTGCAGAGCTCACCCCCATATTTAAACCATGGGTGCTCTCATGGATCCTGGGACTTCAGGAGGGTGTTGGCTGCCCCTCCCCTTGTGCCTCTTGCTGCCCCAACTTCGTCCATGCCTTCCTTCCACGAGGTGCACGTGAGCGCAGCAGTGGGCTGCCCTGGCCCGCATCTCCGTGATGAGCATCTCTTAGAGATGGCTTTGCACGAGGGGCTGGGTCCCCCGGGCATCCCCCTCGTCTCCTCTGCAGCTCCAGAGTCTGGGACCTGGGGTTGCCTTTCCAAAGCTGGTCCTGGTGGGTTGTAGAGATTTCTTTAACCCCCTGAGCCGGTGGAGGATGCTCCAGTATTGGGAGCCTTTCCCTCCAAAGAGCTTTGCCCAGAGGATGCAGAGGACACCAAAATCTCTGGATTTGGTGCAAAGCACAGAGGAGACGGTGATGCCTAGAAGGTTTTTATTCCACACTTGCAGTCGCTGGGCTGGGGAGGGTCTGTCCTGTGGGACTGGCCCTTGGCTTCGGACTTTGCATTCCCCTCGAACCATCCAAGACTTTACAGAGAGAAAAAGCCTGAGGAAGGCTCCCTCCCACCACTGCTTTTTCATCCCTCACCCCTTGTGCCCGCTTGCTCTGAGATGTCTCTTAACCAGGCTGCTCCCGCTGAGGTTGGGGGGAAGATTTGAGAGGTTATTTGAGCGCCAGGAACGCTCCCGGAGCTGTTACCAGCTGACATCTGGGCGCTCAGCAGAGCTCCGGTGCCGGCGCAGCTGAAGGCAGAGGAGGTGGGAAGCCCCAGACACCTGCAATTTGGTTAATAAATATTTATTTGGAAGTGACAAATACTCTTCCGGATAAAGCCAAGTTAGCAGAAGGAAGATTGCGAGGGAGTGACGGGGGCGTGCTTTTTTTTTTTGAGGGTTTACCGTGGGGATGTCGAAACGAGCAGCTGATGAAGCGAAGGATGTCGAAATCCGCGTTCGGTTCCCGAGGCGGGCAGCCTGACGTCAGGGGATGCAGGCAAAAGTGCCCCCCCCGCCTCGGCGAGTGAGTGCCCGGCACGAGGCGCCCTCGTCCTGCGGGGACTGCGGTGGTCCGGCGGGGGGCTGGGGTCACCCCCCTCGCAGGGGTAAGGTGCGACGGGAGGGGTTAGGAGCTGGGGAGGATGCAGTGGTCAGGGTCAGGGTCTGGTGTAGATGATAAAAAGGGTAACGTGGAATTGTTCTCTTAAAAAGGAGAAGCGAAGGGAGGGGAGGGGAGGCGGCCTGGGATGGGAGGGCGATGGGTGCTGTCACCTCGCTGCGTCTCGGGGCTCCGGTGGATGATTTCGTGGTGCTCAGAGTGGGGACAGGGTGGGTGCCCTGGGCATTAGCCCCATCCACCCCTCACAAAGCTGGCCCGCTTCTCCTGGGGAAATGGGAAAAGCTGCTTTGATTTCTCCCCTGCTCCCCCTGTGAGTGGTTTGGGGAGGGAAACTTTCTGTATTGGCACTGTGGGGGCTTTCTGTAGATAAAAGTGACATCCAGTGGGGCTTGCCTGGGCGTTGGGGCTGCTGTGGGCAGTGGGGGCGAGCTGATCCCCTGGGGGTCTGCTAAACCATCCCTGCTCCATGGCAGGCTCGTCAGCCTCGGTGCTCAGCTTTTCCACTGCTTTCCCCTCCCTCTGAGCAAGCCGACGTCCAACTGCGATACCCGGGGTGGGCTGGGGGCTGGTGGCCACGCCGTCCGTCCCTGTCCTGAAGCTGCTGCTGTGCTGGGCCCTGAATTCGGATGTGCCCGCAGTGCCTCCCGCTGCAGCGAGCCAGAGGAAGCGCCCGGCAGCGCTGTGCCGGTGACTCAGTGTCCTCTGGCTTTGGAGGAAGCGACCGCTGGAGATGCTGATGTGCGTGGGTGGGGGGCCACATCCTGCAGCGGCTCAGCCCCTCGCCACGTGGGAGCAGGATCCTGGGATACGGCAGGGTGCGGGAATCAAACCCGCTCGGTTCCTTCCGGCAGAACGTGGGGATGCTGAGGCCAGCGTGCTGCTCCTGAGCAGCTCCAGCTCGGGGTGGGCACAGGCGCCAAGAGGTTTTGGTCTTGGTTTTGCTTGTGTGTGTGGGATTTTTGCAGAGGATGAGGAAGGCAGGGCCGTGCCGGGGACGGGAGCTGTTCCCCGGGCAGCTTGCCTGGCCCTGCTTGCCCTCTCTGTGCCTGGGGAGGTCTGTGGCTTGGCTCCCCGTCGTGGCTCCATTGTCTCGCTCTCCAGACTTCAAATCCTGATGGAAAGCCCAGGTGGAAGGGCGATGCCGTGAGATGATTTTCCCACTGTGAGACCTTCCTTGGGGCTGGTAGCCCTCCCTTGCCTTTTGGAGTCAAAGGCTTGCTGGAAGCCCTCCCAGATGCTCTGGCTCTGCGGGTCCTCGTGCCCCGCGCTGCCCTGGAGGGAGGAACCACCACTGCCCCTGCTGCCGTTTGCTCATCTTCACTGCGGCTGCACGTGGAAATGGCTTCAAGTCAAATCAAACCTCAGGAAACGCCCGGTCCCGGTGCTGGAGGAGGTTTTACCCTCCCAGGAGCAGCGTAGCTCCACCAAGGAGCGAAGCCACCGGGCCATGTGCAAGCAAGCAGAGAGGGGCTGTCGAGCTGCTCCGCCGTCCCCTCTCCTCCCGTGGGGACAGGGGGTGGCGGTGGCAGAGCTGGCAGTGGTGGCAGCGGGGGGGGGAACCCGCCACCTGGGAGATTAATAATAGAAACGCTGGCATCCGTTTTAGATTAGCGAGAGAAAGCTCAGTACCCATCTCGCCCAGCATGTAACTTTAATGCCGAGATAATGAGCAATGATATTTATTTGTAAAAGATCTGGAGATATCGCTGCCCAGGGAGCAGCCAGGAGCTGTCAGAGCCCGCGGCGGCCGCTCCGAGCCGTAACCCAAGCGCTCTCCTCCGACCGGCTCGCTTTTCACGCTCCGGCTCCGCTCACCGAGCAGGGCACGTGGTCGACTTGGAGCCCTGGCTAAGATTTGCTGAATGAAGCTGCTCGTGATTTGGGCCGTGGCGGCGAGGAGATGCCTGTTTTGTTGTTTTGCAGGCTGGGCTGGAAGCATTTCCCCCGGTACCTGCAAGGTCGAGGTGGTGGGGATGGGGTTTAAACCCATCTCTGAGCCTTCCCCCCGCTGCCGTCCCCGCTGTCACGGCTGGAGCCCCCGGGGTGTGCCCGGGGAGGGCTGGCAGGAAGGATGTGGGGCGCGGGTAGGAGGTGGCACGGCATCAGCCAAGCTGGCGAGGGGCGGGCGGCGCGGAGAGCCTGCCAGCAGGCGCTTCCCTGAGCCGAGCCGCTGCGCCGGCTGAGATTTTGGGGCCACTTCAGGGAGTTTGGGGGGGGGCAGACAGCCTTTCCTGGTGGCAGGGCTTGCCTCCTCCCGCCTGGGATCAGGTGGACGTTCGGGACGGTGGCAGTCCCTGGTCTGGGGAAGCGGTTGGGGTCTCATGGGCATCTGGGCTCCTTCAAACCCCCTCCAGTTTTGGGGACAGGGCCGCTCCTGCTCCGCTTTCCCCGCCTGGGGATGGTCGGAGGGGGCTGGAGGATGCAGGCGCCGCCGTGCCCAGCCTTGCGTTGTGTAACCGGACAGCAGGCAGGCTTAGGCTGCCTTCGGCAGGTGGGTGTCCCTGCCTTATTAAGCCATCCCCTGGGTAATTACTGGGTTAAGGCCTGATGAGATAATGCTTCATTATTTTTGTGCTATTGGAGGATTAGGAGCAGTGGGATTTCTCAAAGGCTTTATCTCTGCTAAGGTCCTTGGGCTGCGAGGCACGTTTGCAGGCGGGTAAGAGGACCTGGGCTCTGCCAGCCCTCCGGCACCGCTTCCCTTCCCACGGGGATACGTGCTGGAGGCGGGGGGCGGTGGGGGGCAGCGGCTCTGGGCGAGGGGGAGCCCAGCACAGGGGGCTGCTCATGCCCAGCCCTGGCAGAGGCTGGTGGGCTCTGCCGTGAGGGATCTCCTTTTAATGCTGTTGTGGCCCCATCCATCACCGCGCGCCCGCGGCGGGCTGCACGCCAGCGGGAGGGAGGAGGTGACACTTACAAATAAACAGGGAGGTGGGTGGTGTGCGCCGAGGCAGGGAGCGGAGGGCGTCCCGGGGGGGGGGCTTCTCCCGTGATTTATGGCCGAGACGATGCGGAGCTATCAGCGTGGCCTTCGGAAGCTCTTTACTAACAGGGTCGTCTCCTGGCTGGTACGGCGGCATGGGCTGCTCGCGGGGGTTGCAAGGGAAAACATCACCCGTGCATCGCTCGGGCGACACGGCCGGAGCCCTCCCCAGCAGCCCAGTCTCAGGGTGCCGATGGGACCGGTGTTCAGCTCTCTTCCAGAGTCCCAAAGATGCTCTAACAAAAGAGCTTGGGTCGCTGGAAGCAGGAATCGAGTAAAACGTGCTTAATGAAACAGGCCTGGCTCGGCGGGGGCTCCCCTCCTCCCTGCCACGCCGGCGCAGCCAGCCCTGGAGCGGGGAGGGATGGAGCTGGCACCCGAGCGGGGAAGCAGGCAGGCTGGACGCGGGCCAGGCTGTGCACTTGATCCAAACACAGCTGGAGCTGATCTGATGAAGCGAGAGGTTAAGAAGAGAGCATCTGTTATCTAAAGGGGACACACAGTGGGAAACTGTAAGCTCTTTATTCCCCCCACCCCACCCCCTCTGTTCAGTGCATCATCCCTGACTTTATTTCTTTGATTTATTAAGGAAGCCTGCGCTTCCGGGGCTGTAATTAAGTGCCACTGTGTGAGCTTTTGATGGTGAGTGAATGATATAATGGCTTGCGCATTCGCCGTCTGCTCAAGTGCTTTAGGATCTAGATAACACGAGGAGGGATTTCTTCTGCCCACCAGGGAACCGCAGCGGGGCCGGGGCCGGGTCACGGTGGGGTTTCGCCGAGCACGGGGGTGTCCACCGGAGGAAGCCGGGAAGGATGCGGGAGCCACTTAGCAGTGCCGTGGAAATACGGTGTGGGAGGGTATCCACGGCCCAGGCTGCAGCTCAGCTGAGAAGGGAGTTCATAGCCTCTTGCAAAAGTCCATCACAGGCTGCTGGAGCCTAATTTGGGTGTCGTTCCCTCCCAGCCTTCCATGATGCTGGAGGTGGAGAGGGGACCACAGCCCCGCAGCCGAGGCCGGACCGTGGTGCCATCCCTGCACCGGGGTGTTTTTAGGGTAGGGAGGGCTCGAGCATCCTTAGCCTGGGAGAACAGCCAGCAGCCTCCTGCCCTGACGCGCGGGTCTCCCTCCGCCGCTGGAGGAATTTGCTGGCGGGGTGTTGGTGCGGAGCCAGGGGCTGGGGACCACTGGCCAGCAGCGTCCCCCCGCCACCCCCGCCGGCTGCTGGAAGGGGGCCAGTGCTCGCAGCCACGCGCAGCTCAGAGGTGCCACCAGGATTTTGCTGGAGCCGTGTCCCCCACCCCGGGGCACCCTCCTGCCATTCCTCGTGCGCCGCCACCGCCCCTGTGAGACGGTGTCAACCTGCCCGAGCAGAGGCTCCCAGGCAGGGTTTCTGGGCAGAGGTGCAGAGTGTTACCATCGTGCCAAGGGAAAGGTCTTCCACCGGCTCCTCCGAACCAGGAGCCTTGGGCAAGTGGTCTGGTTGGCATTCCCGCTGGGCATCTCCATGTGCCATGCTCCAGGCTGCCCGGCACCGGGGGCTCTGACGCTGCTGTCCCTGTCCCCGTGGTGTCCCAGGCCACGGCGGGACCTGGCGGTCACTGCTGATGTCTCGGGCGTTCCCCCAGGGCTCAATTCTGCCCCTGGTGCCCAGGATGGCTGCTGAGCCTCCCTCTGTGTCCCAGCCACGCGGCTCCGACACCCCAGTCGCCCACACCTGGGTTTTAGGCAGAAATAAATTTCTTTTTACTCTAAGGACCATTTTTGATGGCTAAACAGGATTATTTTAGTGGCTTGGCCACCGGCCGCGGGAGGCGTGAGCTCAGGGTGCAGAGCAGCACCTCAGCTGTGTGCTGCGGGGGTGGCCGGGGGGGGGAACCCAAACCAAACCAACAACCTACATGTAAACAAACTTAAAAATAAAAAAGTGACAGAGATTATTTGCTGCTTAATGAACTAAAATGTCCAGCCTCCCACCGAGCGCCAACGTTGTTTATAAACTACAGAAAGGGCTTTATTTTAATGGGCAGTAAATCTCATTCATTCCCAGCCCTGGCAGCCAGGAGTGTGCAGGATGAATAGGCTGGTGCTGGATGCAGCTTCCTCGCTCCTGGGCTCCCTCCGGCCGCCTTCTCCCCTGGGTATTTTTTTCCCCCCCTCCCTCGCCCACATTTGCTGTTCTTCCTCTCCTTCCCGGTCCCCTCCGCCGGGCTGATAACGGGGTTATCTGGCCAGGAGGAAAGGAGGGATCTGTCCCCGTGCCTCGGCATGTCACATCCGCTCGGTTTTGTTTATTCACTTGAAAAATGTGTCGTCGTCGTCCCCCCCCGCCCCAGTCTCTGGGTGGCAGCTGGAGAGTGGCCTGAGATAATCACAGCATTATTTTTTTTTTATTATTCCTCTTAAATAAAGCCTCCGATAGCCTGCAGGCAGATTTGGTCCGGTTGCCCTCGTCCTGCTCTTGTGCTCTTTGCTCTGCAAACAGGGCGTGAGAGTGATGGCAGTCGGAGCAGAACCCCGATGTTACAGGCACCCCCCCCCGAGCATCCCTCTCGCAGGGGACATGGTCCCTCCGAGCCTGGTGGTGGGGCTGGCAGGACCAGCAGTCAAGCGATTGTGGGCACAAAATACCTCTCGATAACACTGTCTCGGGCAGAGAATCATGGAAAATAAATATATGGTCTGAGCATCTGCGGAAATGAGAGCATCTGAACGGGGGGGCGAGGTGCTGGGGGGAGGTTTCGCTGCTTTGGGTTGCAAGGGGTGATGATGAGTTGTTCTGAGCCAAAAGCAGGTTTGGGAGCCGGTCAGGCCTTGCGTGACGCACCGCGGTTGGTGGGCGAGTGCGTGGCTGAGATTGAAGCTGGTGGCTCTCGAGCGTTGGGAGCTGGTGCCTGCCCTGGGAGCGGGACCACGGCCAGGTCGGGTGGGAATTTTGGATGTGCCTGACTTTCCCCTGGGACAAATCAGGCACCTGGAAAAGTTCTGACCATAACTCATAGGGCGACGTACTCCTGAGGCAAGAAAGAGAGAAGGTAGTAAGTTATCTATTCCCGTTTGAGTGTAATATCCATAATCTGCCATTAATCAAACCGGGACTATAAGATCCTTACTTAGGCCTAATCAGTGCATAATGGATTATCTACAGGAACTAATAAAAGGTAATTATCTATGCTTTGCAAGTTCCAATTACTGTACTTATATGATCAATTAATTCTTGTAACAGTTTCACAGGTGCAATTTGTGTGACAATGTTAGGCTGACTCCAAGGCAGAGGCTCAGTGCCCGCCTGGTGGGGTGGCTGCCAGTGGCATGGGTACCAGCGGGGGT
>JADKXX010005344.1:0-24741 GCA_017310255.1 Butorides virescens | reverse complement strand
GCTCTGGGTGCAGCGATGGGACTTTGGGTGCAGTGATGGGCTCTGGGTGCAGTGGTGGGACTCTGGGGGCAGTGATGGGACTCTGGGTGCTGTGATGGGACTCTGGGTGCTGCGATGGGACTCTGGGGGCAGTGATGGGCTCTGGGTGCAGTGATGGGATGCTGGGTGCTACGATGGGACTCTGGGGGCAGTGATGGGATGCTGGGTACAGTGATGGGCTCTGGGTGCTGTGTTGGGACTCTGGGTGCTGCGATGGGACTCTGGGGGCAGTGATGGGACTCTGGGGGCAGCAGTGGGATGCTGGCTGCGCAGCTTTTTGCGAGAGGAGCATCTCTGCCTTGCGAGGCCTTCACTTCCCTGTGCTGGGGTTTCCCCGCTGGGATGGGTGATCTCCGGGGAAGCTCGCCGGGGCTGGGCTTGCTGTTGGTTCAGCAGTCGTGTTTCCCACTCTGTAACGCTCGCTGATTGCTCCAAAGTCCTGGGCAGACAGCTGACCCCACGCAGGTGACTGAGGACAATATTTCCCAGAATTTTCCCAGAAATTAGGGTTTGGGGCCAGTAACCAAACGCGGTGGGCTCCCAGGTTCCCCCGTGAACAGCCCCTGGCCAAGCAGCCGTGTTGGTGCCTCCCCCTCTCTGGGCCTGTGTTTGCTGGTGTGAACTGGGAGGGGGTGGGGGGGTGTCCAGCGGGTGTCAGGGCGAGCGGTGGCGATGCCAGGGGGGCCCCTGCCCATGCTGCCCGTCCGCCCCCGCCGCCTTCCGGCAGCTCCCCCTCGCAGCCCACCCGGGGGCCACGCGCCAGCCCCTTCCCCGCTCGGGATTGTTTTGCAAGCAGCGTGACAGGATGAGGAGGAAATGTGCCAGGAATGGCTCCATGTCTCCTCTTGGGAGAATGGGAGCCTATTTTTAACCTCTCCCCCCCACCTCCCCTTCCCGCCCCCCCCCTTCCTCCTCCCGCTCCTCTGGGACCGCGGAGCTGCTGGGGCGCAGGCAGACCCAGCCCCCCCTACCCCGGACTGCAGGGGGGCACGTTCCTTTTGCCGACACACACGGATGTCCCCGTCGCGCGCTCGTGCCCCGGGACAGACGGACAAACCGCACGTGCAATGCACAATCACGCTCTCGATGCCAACCCCCCGCCCCCCCCTCCCCGCCGCCGGGCACGCAGCCCCTCCGTGCTCCCCACGCGTGGCCTGGCCTTGCGATGCTGTGATAAATCCGAACGACCCTGCAGCGTGGGGGGGGGGGGGGCATCTGCGGTGGGGTTTCTGCCCATGCATCAGCCTCGGCAGCAGGGTTTGGGGCTGGAGGGGGGGCAGTGGGTGAGCGAGATGGAGGGGGGCGGTGATGGCTGGCGCTCGAGCTGGAAATGCTCTCCGTGCCTGTCTTAACGCCAGTGCAGGTACTCCGCCAGAAGTGGGGGTTTTGAAAGCTGGAGGATGCTTTGGGAATTTTGGGAGCAGGTTGAAAAGCAGCCCCTGGGCAGGGCGAGGAGCGGGGGGGCTCGCTGCGGCGATGTGCCAGAGCCTGTCCTAGACGGGACACTCAGACCTGTTTCTTTCCTCTCTTACAGATTTCTCCAACCAAGTAAATTCCACATCCCTGAACTCGCCCACGAGCCGGGGGCCCATGGCCACCCCATCCCTCCACCCGTCCATCGGGCCGGGCATCGGCTCCTCACTGGGCTCCCCGGGCCAGCTCCACTCGCCCATCAGCACCCTGAGCTCGCCCATCAACGGCATGGGACCTCCGTTCTCTGTCATCAGCTCCCCCATGGGCCCACATTCGATGTCCGTCCCCTCCACCCCCAGCCTGGGATTCGGCACCAGCAGCCCGCAGGTAAGGGGATGGGGACGGGGACGTCGCTGCTGCCTGTTTAGCTGGGGAGAAGCCACCTCCATGGGTTCCCCATCCAGACCTGGCTCTGGTCTCCCCACCGCAAGCCCCGGCTCGCAGGGGGCTGCGTGGCCAGGCAGGCACAGGGAGATAAATTCCATGGCAGGCAGGCGCCGAAGGGTGGCAAAAAGCAGAAGCCCAAGGGGGAAACTAAGCTGGAGGCATCCTGCTCCGCTGGCACTGCCCTGGGTGGGCAATGGGGGACCAGCACGGCCGGAGTACCCCATCCATCTCCTCCCCTCGCCTCTTCCCTCCGGTCCTGCCCTGTCCCTCCCTAGGCTGGGGGTGAGAGGGGAGCAGTGACTACCCCTGGGTCGCCTGGGGGCTGGTGTCGCTTTGGCAGGGGCCAGAACCACCCCAGGACTCTCCGCACCCCGTGCTTCTTCACCCAGGCACTCCTGTCCCCTCCCTGGGGACTGGCACGTCCCCCTCCGGGGCCACCCCGCCGTCCCCATGGCACGCGCCGAGGGGTCCCCTGCCCGCTGCCCCTTTCTCCTCGCAGGGGAAGGGCTGGCGTTGGCTGGCTGAAGACGATGTAGAAAACCTCCAGCTATGGGGAGATAAGCTCTTTTTAAAAATAGCGAGGCCGGGGCGCGCTGGCCAGCCCCCGCCACCTGTTGCTGGCCGCTCACACCGCGCATGTTTAGCAAAAGGGCAGATTAAGGAATTGGCCACCACCTGCCACTTGCCGCGGGTCTATTTATTCCAGGCCCTCTCCGGGAGTCAAGCACCTGCCTTCACCTTTATTTTTAAATATTGGCCTGATTTATTTCCAGAGAGAACAGTTCTTTCTACCCAGGGCTGGGGAGGGCTGTGCTGTCCCAACTCCCATCCCCAGGGACCCCCAGGCAGCTTCCCCAGCACCCAGCATCCCCAGAGAGGCGCAGCTTTATCTGCCTTTTGGTGGGCTTCTCCCATGCAGGATCCAACCCGCATCCCCCCATAGATGCGTGGGGACCCCACAGCCCCATGCGGCTGGGTCCAGCCGGGTCCCGCTCCCTGGTGTGGGAGATGAGAGGGGTGGACGTGCCGCCCCCCCCCGTCCCGTGGCCGAGGGAAGGGGAACTGAAACGGCGCCTGGGAACAGGCGGCCGGAGCAAAATTAGCCACGAGAGCACCAAAACGGCGGGGAAGGAGCGGGAAGGGGGGGATGTGAAGCAACGTGGGGGTGAGCCGCAAGCCGGGGAGGAAGCGGAGAAGGGGCGATGCATCCTCAGCGTCAGTGATAAGGCGTGGTTTGCTTTAGGTCCCCACTGAGCCAGGGGAACCAAAATAAAGCGCAGCCACAGGGCAGGAAGGGGAATTGAGAGCGTGATCAGATGGTGCTGGAGCGGCGCTAGCACCGCGGCTCCAGCCCCCTCCGTGGGGGGTGCGAGCGCCCGTCCTTTCTCCTAAGTGGTTTTCCTAGAGGTGACATTTAGGAGGCCTTCAGCCTAATGGCCCCTGCCATCTGTTCCCTGTCTGGGCGCATTAGGTCCCTGTCCCCGTCCCTGTCCCCGCAGCAGGCAGAGGCGCCTACCTGGGCTGGTGTAGGAGTGCGGGAGGAGGAGGAGGAGGAGGGTGCAGGCAGGCAGCGGGGCTGATGCTCAGAGGGGAGCACAACCCCCCCCACACCCCCCCGCGCCACTGCACCGGTCGGCAAAGCGCCGGGGGTAATGAGGCGTGAGGCCCCCGTCGCCGGACGGGGATGGCACTGATGGAAGGTGGTTTGAATCAGATGGCAGATGCCACTTGCCATCAGGCCATGCCTCGTCGCCTCGGTAAAGCCAGCGGAGCAGAAGGGCGCGGGGCGCGCAAGGTGCGGTGGGTCCCGCAGGGTGGGTCCCCTCCGCCCCAGCTCCTGCCAGCACCGGGCTGGGAAGGAGCCGGCAGGCTCCCAAAAGCTGGGGTGCTTTCCCTCTCCCGTTTGGTCCGGCGGAGGCGAGGAGCCAGCAGCCCTCGGTGCCAGCGCCGGAGGATGCTCCGAGCGCTCCCAGCGCCCTCCCTCCAGCACTGTGCACTTTTCAGGACCTCACACGGCTTCCAAACACAGCCCCAAAATCAGGGCATGAGGCAGGGTGCCCCGCTGCGGGGTCCCAGCACCCAGGGAGCCCCCAAGCCCCCTCGGGGAGGGGATGCTGGCGCTGAGCTGGGCGAGGTGTGCGGGGCAGGAGCTGGCTGAAAGTGGGGGTGGTTTGCAAGGTCCTGGCTGCACCAGGAGGCTGGACCCAGCAGCTCTGCTGCTTACTGGGATTTAACACGTATTTAAACTGTCTTACCTAAAAATTCTGGGAAAACAGGGAAAAAAAGCGCAGGATTTTCAGTAAAAGCTGCAGGGGAGGGACTTCCCACGTGGTTCGCGGGGCTGCGCCGGCGCAGCCGCCCCAGGCATCCCTGGCATCAGCCCGGGGGGCGAGCGGGGGGAGATCAGACATGGGATTAGGCTTTCCCAGAGCTGCTCTCTGCCTTTGCACAATGCTTTTTGTAAGGGGGACTGGGGGACTGGAGAAGGTTGGGTTGTTTTGGTTTTTTTTTCAGATGGGAGGAGGAATAAAGCTCTGCTTGCCAGAAGGGCCGGAATTTGGTCCCCGGTGCAATGAACTGGACAGGGAAGGGAGAGGAGCCGAGGAGTCCCGGCAGCGCTGGGGAAGCAGGGCACTGGTTCCTCCCTCGTCCCCATCGCTGGCTGAGCAGGAGTTGTCCTGTCCCGGAGCAGAAGTGCTGGGCAAGGCGGGGGGCTGCTGCCTCCCTCCCTGCCTCCTCCCTGCCTGCACGTGCTGCTGGTTTCGCTCAGCGGCCGCCGGCGGGGAGGGGAAGGCACGGGGCAGGCGCCAGGGTGGTGTGGGAACCCCGGGGTGCACGTGGTGCCTCCGCTGAGGTTTTGGGCCAGCGCAGCAAGAGGAACCGATGACTTCCCCCACCCCAGCCCAGGGCTGACTCAGCTCGGACCAGGGCATTTTGCTGATGCATGGGGCTGCGGAGGGTGGTGGGACCCCCCACCCTCCCGGGCTGGTGCAGGGGCAGGGACCAGCGCTTGCCCCGTCTTGCTCTGCCCATCGTCCCCCCAGATGCTCTCGGGGGGCTGCTTGGGTGGACTCTGTGGGCTGCCGGTGGTGAAAGGCTTATCTTCAGCAGGCAGCCAATGGCCTCTGCCCTTGTTCCCATGTGGCAGTGGCCGGTGACGCAGCGTGACACGAGCCATAGCCACCAGCTGCACCTGGGAAATGGCTTTTTTTTCCCAGAAAGTGCACTGGGAGGAATTGTTGGAGTTGGTGACCCCAAAGCCATGGAGGGATGTGCCACAGCAGTGCTGGCACCCCCGGCTCGCAGGGTAGCACAGAGAGATGCTCGTGCCTGGGGACCCGCAGATCCCAAAGAGAGATGCTCCTGCCTGGGGACCCACAGATCCCAAAGAGAGATGCTCGTGCCTGGGGACCCACAGATCCCAAAGAGAGATGCTCGTGCCTGGGGACCCACTCGTCCCTCCCCTCTCTGCCCTATCGCAGCGTAACCAAACGGCAGCTAAAGCCCAGGAGCGCATCCCTCTGCGGCACCAGGTCCTGGCTGCCTTTGATTCATCAGCTGGCACAGGCAGGGCAGGAGAGGGAGGCAGATCCATCACATTTCTCCAGGGTGGGTTTACCTTGCTCTGTTCTGCAGTTATTAGTCATCTGCCTGCCAAATATTCCCCACCAGCCTGGAGACTTTAAAGCCAGAGGAACGGCTGCACTCTTCTAACTGACAGATCACAAGCCCTGGGACTTCCCTGAATTAATTTATGACAAGTGCAATTGCTGAGTATCTCTGTTAGGATAGAGAAGCACAACAAACCAAAGCACAAATCCTGCCTATCCAACCTGGATTTAGAAGTTGGCAGGGACAGAGGCTCTGTGACAGTCCCTGGCGGGCTGGTCCCCAGGAGCACGGCCGCAGCGGTCCTGGCCGGTGCCGCATCCCAAACTGATGGAGCCTGGCTCCCCGTCCAGCCCTCGACCTCCTCAAACCCACCCTGGGCTGGGTTGCTGTCTCCCTTATCAAGATGGGTCTGTCCTACATTTCCATGCCTCAGTTTCCCTCTGTGCCTGGGGGAGTAACAGCCGTGCCCTGCTGCACAGGGCGATGTGGGAATCGGCTCAGGAATCCTTCCCTCGATACCAGTGCCACAGGGCCGTGCCAGCACCCAGCTTCCACCCAATTCTCCACTTTCTTCGCCAACTGCTGGGGACTGAGCTCACTGGGGAGGGCAGGAGAGGCGTGTGGCCAGGCTGCTGGAAGGCTGGAAGTCGCAGAGAAGTGTCCCGCCCAAGCCAGCTCTGGAAAGCCAGGCCCCATTGCATCTGGGATCTATTTATTTGCTGTGAAGCTTTCCTTTGGAGAGATAATGCTGAAAGGATGTCTGTAAATTGCAGAGCTAAAGTGCGAGTGTCCTGGCCTTCATCAGCCGTGCAAGTGCTCGCTCCCAGCCAGCAGCTCTCCCATGAACCATCGCTGCACATCATCTTCCCTGCTCAGCATCCCAAACGGCGTGAACCTGGGTGGCTCGCGAGCGCCTGGCCATGGGGGCCATGCCGGGGCTGTGCCATGGGCTGGGGGCTGGCAGTGCAGGAGGAACTCGCCTTCCCCTTAAATCATGCAGGAGCATCCTTACCTGGACAGGCTGGAGAGGTGGGGCCTGTGTGAACCTCATGAGGTTCAACAAGGCCAAGTGCAAGGTCCTGCCCCTGGGTCGGGGTAACCCCCGGTATCCATACAGGCTGGGGGAAGAAAGGATGGAATCAGCCCTGCCAAGAGGGACCTGGGGGCACTGAGGGATGAAAAGCTGGCCATGAGCCGGCCATGGGCGCTGGCAGCCCAGAAGCCAACCCCACCCTGGGCTGCATCAGGAGAAGCGTGGCCAGCGTGGAGGGAGGGGATTGTGCCCCTCTGCTCTGCTCTGGGGAGACCCCCCCTGGAGCCCTGCGTCCAGCTCTGGAGCCCTCAGCACAAGAAGGACATGGAACTGTTGGAGCGGGGCCAGGGGAGGGCTACTAAAATGATCCGAGGGGCTACTAAAATGCTCCGAGGGCTGGAGCCCCTCTGCTATGGGGCCAGGCTGGGAGAGTTGGGGGTGTTCAGCCTGGAGAAGAGGAGGCTGCGGGCAGAGCTGAGTGCGGCCGGTCAGGGCTTCAAGGGGGCCCAGAGGAAAGGGGGGGACAAGCTTTTTAGTAGGGCCAGCTGGGACAGGACAAGGGGGGATGGCTTTAAACTGAAGCAGGGTAGGGTTAGACTGGATCTAAGGAAGAAATTCTTTCCAGTGAGGGTGGTGAAGCCCTGGCAGGGGTTTCCCAGAGAGGTGGTGGAGGCCCCATCCCTGGGACCATTCCAGGCCAGGTTGGCCGGGGCTGTGAGCAACCTGATGTGGTTCAAGGTGTCCCTGCTCCTGCAGGGGGGTTGGGCTGGGTGACCTCTGGGGGTCCCTTCCAACCCAAAACATTCTATCATTCTATGATTCTGTGATCCTTGGTGGGGCGGGAGGTGTCAGCCCTCTGTGGCTCCTGGTGGCACACGGGGCACTGGCCGTGTCCTGCTCCTGCTGCCCTGGTGCTGGCAGCGAGAGCCGGTGGCATCCCCCTGCCAGCTCAGAGCCACGCCGGCTTTTGTGCCGGGGCAGCAGACAAGCGCTTGTGCCTTCGGTCACTGGACACACGTGCTCAAGTCCTCCTCTGGGTTCAGCTTTGGGGTGGGGGTTTTAAGCAGTACGTGTCCCCATTGGAAGCTTGTCCCCTGCCTGGCGCTCCTGCCCCGTGTCTGAGTGCCAGCCCTGCTACGGAGCTGGCTCAGCCCCGCATCCGCGTGCCCCGCGTTCCCGCTGAGCACCGTGCTTCTGTCTCGACAGCTCAACTCGCCCATGAACCCCGTCAGCAGCTCAGAGGACATTAAGCCACCCCTGGGGCTCAATGGAGTCCTCAAAGTGCCAGCACATCCCTCAGGAACGATGGCCTCCTTCACCAAGCACATATGTGCCATCTGCGGGGACAGATCTTCAGGTAAGGCTGGTGCCTGCCCCGGGAGGGGCTCTGGAGATGCCCTGGGAGAGCGTGGCGAGGGTTTGCATGGCTCCCCAGGTCCCTGCAGCACAGCGAGCTCCTGCGGGGGCTCTCCAGTGGGAGAGGAGCTGCCCGTGCCCTCGGAAGAGGGGACGAAAAGTCCCTCGGTGACCAGCCTTCCCCAACCCGTCTGGTCTGGGGTGGGCTCTGACCCGAGCCAGGGGACCCCAGGTCTCTGCTTAGCAGTGGTGTTACCTCCTCAGCCCCGAGCAGCGCCGCCCCTTTGGAAGACGGAGGCGTTAGCAAGTGTCCCCCTCTCTACCCATCCTGTGATCCGTAGTGGAATTGTCACATAGCGCCCGATAAAAAGCTGTGCTTGGCCTGGAAGCCTCTCCCCTCCTGGGAGATAAAGATGTGCTAATTCCCATTCTTCTCCTGCTGGTTTAAAAGCTTTCTGCGCCAGAAGTGCTCTGGTGGCCTGGTTTGTGAGGTCCTGAGGGGACACATCCTGCGCCTGTCGGGCTCCCAGGCTGGAAGAGGAGGGTGGGAGCGTGGGGCAGAGCAGGCTGGGTCCTGTGTCTGGCGTGGGGGGTCTGATGGGTTTCGGGGGGTACAGAGGGGGTCCCCCTTGTTTCACTGCTGCGCTGCCTCGCCCCTGATGTAAGGCTAAGAAATGGCAGGGGCTTCTCCTTGATATAAGGCAGGTTGTAGCCAGCAAAAGGCATCCTGATTTTCTGGACGTCAAGGCGAAGCTGCTGCTCTTGAGCTCCTGGCTCCGAGAAACCTCTGCTTCCCCCAGGCACAGCTGGGAGAGGCCGCGGGAAAAGCTGACGGTCTTTGTGGTTGAAGGGGGAGAGCAAAAGGGGGGGAGCTGGGGGCACCCGGGACATTCAGCGAATCCTTTTAACCCGAGTTGCATTCCCCCCCCCCCTCACCCCCCGGCAGGTAAACATTATGGGGTTTACAGCTGCGAGGGCTGCAAAGGCTTCTTCAAGCGCACGGTGCGGAAGGACCTGACCTACACCTGCCGTGACAACAAGGACTGCCTGATCGACAAGCGCCAGCGCAACCGCTGCCAGTACTGCCGCTACCAGAAGTGTCTCGCCATGGGGATGAAGCGAGAAGGTAAGGCACGAGAGAGCCTGGCCTGGGCACCCATGGGTGCTGCAGGTACCTTTGCTTCGTTGGGAGGCTCCAGCAGGGTCCTCCTGCCTGTTGGCACCGGGGCAGCGCCACCAGAGCCAGCGCGAGCCCCTGCCGAGCCTGCGCCGGGGTGCCAAAAATGCGCCTGTCTCGTTTATATATTTTGCTTTTGCGCCACAGCCAGGGCCTCTTACAGGCTCCGGAACGGTGTTAAGTCACAGGATGGTACCCAGATGATGGGATGGCTGAACATTATCACAGAATCAGAGAATCACAGAATGGCAAGGGTTGGAAGGGACCTCGGGAGATCACCCAGTGCCACCCCCCTGCTCAAGCAGGCTCACCCAGAGCATGTCACACAGGACATCATCCAGGCGGGGGTTGAATATCTCCAGAGAAGGAGACTCCACAGCCCCCCTGGGCAGCCTGGGCCAGGGCTCGGTCACCCTCAGAGTCAAGAATTTTTTCCTCATATTCACCTGAAACCTCTTATGTTTGAGTTTGTGCCCATTGCCCCTTGTCCTGGTGCTGTGCACCACTGAGAAGAGCCTGGCTCCGTCCTCGTGACCCCCACCCTTGAGATATTTGTAGGTGTTGATGAGGTCCCCTCTCAGTCTCCTCTTCTTCAGGCTGAACAAGCCCAGCTCCCTCAGCCTTTCCTCGTAGGGGAGATGCTCCAGTCCCTTTATCATCCTTGTTGCTCTCCTCTGGACTCTTTCTAGGAGTTCCTCATCTTTCTTGAACTGGGGAGCCCAGAACTGGACCCAGTGCTCCAGGTGGGGTCTCCCCAGGGCAGAGCAGAGGGGGAGGAGAACCTCCCTCGCCCTGCTGGCCACGCTCCTCTTACAAATGAGCCAGCGCCCAGAGGCACCGAGCACAGCATGAGGGAGCAGGGGGGGCCACGACAGCCGACAGCGCTCGCCAGGTTCTTTGCTGCCCTGGAACTTGTGCTCCCCGTTTCGCCCCATCCGCCCCGTGTTGGGAGCAGCGATGGCCAACACCCCCAGCCCGTCCCTTTCCCTGCACCAAGCAGAGATGCGAAAGCTGTCGGGGCTGGGAGCGTTTCGGGTGACAAGTGCTGGCCCTTCTCTCTCCGTGCAACACAGGATGTCCCATCTTGGAGAACCGGAGCTGATGCGGGGACGCTGGCAAGATAAAGGTCACATTTAATTCGCTGGGTGCTAATCGCCCCGCTGCCGGGGTCCTGCGTGTGTCCCGGCCGTGTGCTGTTTGTAGCGCACACCTTGCTCGGGACGGGCAGGGAGACTCCGTGGATCAGCGGCCACCGCTCGGGCATCGGCGCCGAGCACCGGCTGTGCCGACTCAGTTGCATTCCCTAGCAGTAGCAATAATGTTTTTGGTTTTTTTTTTTCTCATTGGGAGGATAAAAGAAATTCGGTCTCGTAAAAAGATATCCCTCCCCTTACTGGAATTTAGATTTAGGATCTAAAACTCCCTGGCAGTGCCTCTTCTAAATGCTCTTTTTAAATGCTGACTGCATCTGTTTTAAACTGCTGGCAGAAACAGGCTTTTACCAGCCGTGATGTGAAAATGACCCCGTGGTGCTGCTCAGTTCTCTGCTGCCATCTCCCCTTACATCTAGGGCTACAAAAACGATCCGAGGGCTGGAGCCCCTCTGCTGTGGGGCCAGGCTGGGAGAGTTGGGGGTGTTCAGCCTGGAGAAGAGGAGGCTGCGGGCAGAGCTGAGTGCGGCCGGTCAGGGCTTCAAGGGGGCCCAGAGGAAAGGGGGGGACAAGCTTTTTAGTAGGGCCAGCTGGGACAGGACAAGGGGGGATGGTTTTAAACTGAAGCAGGGTAGGGTTAGACTGGATCTAAGGAAGAAATTCTTCACAATGAGGGTGGTGAAACCCTGGCAGGGGTTGCCCAGAGAGGTGGTGGAGGCCCCATCCCTGGGACCATTCCAGGCCAGGTTGGACAGGGCTGTGAGCAACCTGATGTGGTTCAAGGTGTCCCTGCTCCTGCAGGGGGGTTGTGCTGGGTGACCTCTAGGGGTCCCTTCCAACCCAAACCATTCTACCATTCTATGATCTTCAGAGCCACACATCCCATTTCCCTGGCGTTGCCTCCGGAGCCTTGCTCCGGCAGCTGGAGACCCGCTTTCCTTTCAGACCCCCAGAACATCTCAGCCAGCGTCGGCAGGGAAGGAACATCAGCAGTAATGGTTTAACTGTGTGGCCTGCACTGACATCCTGCGATCGCGTACCTGCTTCATGCCTACCGTGAACGGTGATTGCATGGGCAGCACCACTAAAATTATAGGTCCATTAATTAATTTCTAAACGGTGGCGGAATTCCCCGGGGAGCACGTACAGTATGAGGACTCTATTAATTCATCTTGATTAACATTATCACATTGAATACCAAATGAATTCGTAACGATCAGCCAATTATTTAAAAGTGTGACAGATGGGATCTTCGTAACTCTGGAAGTGCACTCAGGCGGTGCTGGCGTTGCGTGAGAGCTTCAGAGGAGGGCAGAAAGCCGGTCTATCCACCGTCAGTAGATGTTTGAGGTATAATCCCCATGTAGGGAAAGCTGGAATAGCTCCCTCCATCCCCAAATAAAGCTCTCTCTTGTTATAAACCTAAAAATTCACAGTGTCTCATGGCAGGCTTGGAGATGTCCGAGTGTTGGCCTAGGCCTGAAAGCGAGAAGTTGGATCTTGCTAAGCTTTGGTTTTGAGCAGCTCTTGAGTGGGATATCCGCCTGGTTTGTCAACAAAAT
The DNA here is from genome assembly GCA_017310255.1 of Butorides virescens. Classification (NCBI taxonomy): domain Eukaryota; kingdom Metazoa; phylum Chordata; class Aves; order Pelecaniformes; family Ardeidae; genus Butorides; species Butorides virescens. The sequence continues at coordinate 12,951 of JADKXX010005344.1, read as the reverse complement.
GCCTCCTTCCCATTGCATCCATCCCAGCTGACTGCTGCTGCCCATCCGCTTTGCCAGCCGGGAGCCTTGTCCTTCTCCTTACACCAGTCCTGCTGTCTCCACACCACTTCTATTTTGGGGAACAGTTTTGGGCTAAATCCTGCATCGCTAATTCCTTTTGCCTACATACTCACAACATAGCTGGCTTTTTAGCCTCTAGTGCAAACCGTTGCATCTTTTAACTAACAGAGCCAGGGTAATGGGCCTCATTTCCCTAAAAAATATCTTGCTCTGGAGATCTGATTTATAGCTATGTAAAGGCATAGGCAGATTCCTGATGGGGAAATCTCTCTCCTGTAGCCCAAAGGTATTTGTATGTCATGGAAATACAGTAAAGCCCTCTAAAGTAAGGGCTGTAGCTCTGGTGAGAGAAGGCAGCATCCTGCGTGGTGGTGAGCAGTGCTGAGACCCGCAGAGGGATGCTGGGATGAAGAGGGGTGAGGGCCACGTTTGTACCCAAAAACCTGTGCCAGAAGGGTGGAAGGAAAAGGCATCATGCATAGCTAAGAAGTTGGCTTAAAGGAATGAAGGCACCAGGAGCTCTTAGGCAGCTGATGGAGCTCTGGAAGGGTTTGATCCCGACATCTGGGGAATCTTTGGGTGAACATGCCAAGAGCAGACCTGGAGGGATGGACCTTGGCCATGTGCTCTGGGAAGGAGCCCAGCCAGGGCAGACGAGGCAGCGGGAGGCAGGGGGTGGCCACCGGGTGCTGCTGGAAGGAGGGGGGATTGCTTCAGGGCTACAAGGCTTTGCTTTTGCAGTCAGGGCTCGGGGATCTTGGCTTACAGGGGTGAAAGCCTGCAGGAGCAGAAGATTCCTTCTAGTGTGTGCATCTCTTCTTGCTGCTCCCTGTTAAAAACATGTAAGGTAGACCTGGTGCTGTGTCCGTGGTGCATGAGCCTCATGGGCTCTGAGGTATTGCAGCTGTAAGAAATAAGCAAGTGGGAGCATTTTTCCCCTATGAATTGCTGCCAGCTGTGTGAGGCTTTGGTTTTTGTACTCTGTCTCCCACTAAATACCAGAGAGTCAACAAAATTAAGATTACCATCAGGGATCTTGACTAACGCGGGGATTATTATTGTGGGGGTGGCTGTTTGCATCCAGAAGCGTAACTCTCTCGGCTTGATCTGTTACTCATTAGGGTCTAAGGTGTCTGCCTATCAGCAGCCTTATATTTTAAAGAGAAAAAGTAGAAAGTGCCTTCAAGTTGGAGCGGCAGAGGTCTTGTGAAGAGGTGGGAGTAAACACCGAGGGTCCTGGGATAAAGGCTCCTTGCATGCGATGCCAATAGCTGGGGTTAACTTCAGAGGTGAAGGGGGTCGTCGGAGACTCCAAACGCCGTGGCCTCGCCTTGCAGCACGTCGCTATCTCGTGTGACGAGGTCCCGGCCCCGCCATCGCTGGCAAGGCGGCCGGATCGCACAGCGAGCAGGAAATACCAGCGAGGAGCCCTTTCCCATGCTCCCGCCGGCCGCCCTTGGACGGCTCACAGGGAGCAGACATTGGGAACCGGCGCAGCCCGGCCCCGCTCCGTCTCCCCTCTCTCCTTCCCCCAGCGCTGCCTCCGGACACGAGCGGCTCCTTGCGTGAGACAGACTGTCTCCGTTGGACCTGCTGGGCTGCCCAGTTTGTTAAGAGGGCTACCGCTTGCCGAGCTGGAGCCTGCAGCCCGAGCACTCTGCGGAGCACTAACGGCGGCGTTTGATGCCGACCAGGTGAAATGGATGTTGGTGCATCTCTGCCGGGAAGCTCCTAGCCCAGCTGGAGACCAGAAAGCCGTCCTGCCCTGGTGACTGTAGCTCAAGCTGCATAACTGATCCCCAAAAATGTTCCTAAATCCAGGCGCAGATACCGTAACGGTGGTGGCCTGGGTATGGCGTGGTTGCAGCTTGCCTCCATCAGCTGTCATGACATGATCCAGAGTCGTGCTCTGAGGATCCAGGATGTCTTCTGTCCAGTTGCATGCCTGATCTCTGACTCCAAGACTTCATTAAACTTCTTGGCCCGAGATAATTCTTCCTCTTCCCCTGAGTCTGTGGGTTGGTTTTTCCCCCTCTCGCTTGCCCTGCTGTCGAGCTGAGGGATTTAACCTGGGGGGGGGGGGGGGGGGTGACCCGCAGCGGGGGGGGGGGCGACTGTGGCCTCCAGCTCGGAGACCACAGGTCTCCAGGGAGCTGCTCAGATAAATCACTTAGTCCAGAGGGACCAAAGTTTGCCCATGTTTTAACCCGGAGTGATTTGGAGCTCAGCTCCTGTAGTAACGCAGCTGTCTCTGAGTTGTGCCTGATGGCCCTGCCATGGCTGTGCAGCCCCCCCTGCACCCCCCGGAGCTATCCCGGCTCCTGGAGCATCTCTTGGGACTAACAGGAGCAAGAGGAGTCTGGGGAGAAAGAGCAGAAATTCAGGTCTCCCACTCGCTGTCCAAGTGAACGTAAAAGCAGGCGAGTGGCCGTACCCCAGCGAAGGGGCAGAGTTCAAGAGCACAGTTATTTTTAGTAGTAATTTTGGAATGGAAAATGTCTTTCAGCTTAATGAGCTTGTTTCTTACATCCTTTTAAAGTGTTGCTCTTTAAACCAGCTGGTTAAATGATGCTGGGTTTGTTTTTTGGTTTTTAAGGATACTCTTAGGTTGAGAGAAAGGGTTTGGTTTATGATTTTCTCTCATTGCTTTAGCGATGTTGCTGTTTGCTTATGCTTGGCAGTGTTCAGCTTTTGAGAGTGAAGTGAGCCAGCAGGTTTTGCTTTTTTGTTCCAGAGCCCTTCCCCGTGTGGATTTGACTGCATGCAGAGGGTTCAATCCACTTTTTAATACCCCATTTCACTGAAGTTACATTTTTTTAACATCACGGCAGTATTTTGCCTATTTAAAAAAAAATAAATGCAGCATTCGGTTGAAAATGTTGGAGGAAAAAAACACGCCATTTATTTCTTGTGTCTCAGCTTTTGGGGTTGTTTGCAGTAGTAGAAAGCTACGTCTTTGAAAAAAAAAAAAAAAGCAAAGCAGAAGAAACCCTGTCTGAATTGGTTTCCTCAGCTATCGTGGCCTCGTCGGTATAAACAGGTACCTCAGGGATAAGCACTTCAAGATGCCGATGATACACAGCTAAGCTGTAGCTTCATAAAAAGGCAGCAGATCCTAATAAATTCCCCCGCTAGTGAAAAGGAAATCCCCCGTAACCCTCCGTCCAGCACTTCATAAATAAAGCAGCCACCCACTTGTAGGCTCGGAGAAGACTGAGCAGGTTTGGGTCTGGGAAGCCACCAGAGCCTCCGGGCTCCCCGGGAGGAGGGTGGTGTGCCCTGGTGACGCAGGGGCATGTCCCCAAAATGCACCCAGGTTGGAGCCATCTGGAAAGCATCGTCATCCCTGTTTGCTTTGTGGATCCCTGCATCTGCCGGGGAAGGGCGAGGAGCAAAAGGGACGAGGGTGGGAGAGGATCAGAGCGTGCTAAGAGGAACGGGAGAGGCAAGGCCAAAAAGTGCATCTTGTGTTTGCCCACGGCTTTCGTGCTGCCTGAGAACGGGGCTGAACATCAGTGCCTGTCCCCCGCCGTGCCGGGCTCCCCGTGCCCAGGGCCTCCAGGCGCCGGATCTGTCCCCCAGAGAAAACCCAATTCAGTCCATTTTTGGTGAGAGTGAATTATCCTTCCCTCTCCTCCCCCATGAGAAGAGCCAAACCCCAGCCAGTCATCCACGCTATTGTTGCTGGAAGGATGGATTTTTGCTCAGAAACAAGCGCTCATCTGCATTAACGTTGGGTAAGTGATAATTGGGAGCCGCCGTAGCCTCCACGTCTCTCCCAGCAAACAAACAAGCCTGCGATGCTCCTACCCACGGGGGGGGCTCTCAGAAATGCCTCTGCCTGGTGGAAAATCCTGTCCCCTTGGTGTCTCTTCCCCCCCTCGTTAACATTCCTCCGGCACAAAAGCGGCGTGCCCGCGGAGCCACGGGGGACCTGGCTGCGAGCGCCCACGTTGCATCTATGGCCAGGCTTTAAACACAGAGCATGCACTTGACATCTTGTGGGGTTTTTTTAATCTAATTAGTCTGCAGATCACAGCATCAGGTTTCTCTCCGCGAGCTCGAGGCTTAAAAAGAAAAGAACTTTTGCCGGAGGATTGGGATTCCGGGGTGTTCACACGGCTCAAAGAGCAAGGACTTAGCGACGTTCGTCACGAGGCCCGCGAGGAAGCGGCAGGAGCTGGGGATGCTGCCGTGGTTTCTCCCCAGAGCCTCAGCGAGCGGCTTGTTCTTCTCCAGCAGCTGGGAAGTTCATTACTCAGCCGCAGCCACCCCCGTTGGCTGGTTTGGGTACCTGAGCTAGGCTGGTTGCTCACTTTGCAGTGGACTCAGACCAGGTGCTGCACCAGGAGCAAAGGCAAGGCGTCCAGGGTGGATGTGCACACCGGCACAGGATGGGTCTGGCATTTTTGCACGTCAGCCCTTGGACCCGGGCAGCTGAGGCTCATCTGCAATCCACGGGACAAGACATTTTGGTTCTTAAAGAGAGAGAGAGGGCACCGAGAAGTGCTCTTGACACATGGGGCTCCGTATCTTGCTGTACCGTGGCCTGGAGAAGTGCAGATGGGCTAGAGAAGCTCGAGATGAAAAATGACAGCAACCGGCCTTAGGCAAGTAGAGGCCAAATCAAGCAGAATAACACGAGAGCCTCTTCATCAGGTGCCATGGAAAACACAGGCTTCTGTCCTTGGCTCGGCAGAGACATAGCTGGAGGAGGTGGGGCTGCCTCTCAGAGCTCTTTGACTAAAACGTCTTTTTTTCTCCTCAAGTGGATTGCAAAGTTTAAATGCTTCCCTTATGTGAAGAAAATCAGACTAGAAAACCTCTCAACCATACGAGTCTCCTTGAAGAAAAATAAAAGCATTGGCAGAGCCATCAACACAGAGGAGAGCGCAGGGAAGCTCGTCTCGGAAAGTGCGGGGCAGCAGACAGGGCCGGTGTGACGGCAGCTTGGGACGGCTTGGCCTCACGGGAGGGTGGTTTCTTGGTTGCAGCAGGGATCGCCTCCTGCATTTAAGGAGACTAGACCCACACTGTTGATCAACTGCTGTGCCACCTTCGTGACCAGAAAAACCCGCATCACTGGGATCAGCGTGGTCCTAAGAGTGGATCTCGTCTAGCACCTGCAAGACCAGAAAAATCCACATTGTTGGGATCAGCGTGGTCCCAAGGGTGGATCTCGTCTAGCACCTGCATGACCAGAAAAATCCACGTTGTTGGGATTAGTGTGGTCCCAAGAGTGGATCTCGTCTAGCACCTGCAGCCTGAGCAGTGAGGTGGGATGACCAGGACATGGGCTCCTCTTGATGGCTTCCCCGAGTGGATCTCGTCTAGCACCTGCATGACCAGAAAAATCCACATTGTTGGGATCAGCGTGGTCCCAAGAGTGGATCTCGTCTAGCACCTGCAGCCTGAGCGGTGAGGTGGGAGGACCAGGACATGGGCTCCTCTCGATGGCTTCCCCGTGTCCATCCGATCCACCCATAGCTTGTCCAGATGAGCCCGACCGAGTGCGGTGGGAGCCGGGAGGGTGGCGCTGGTCTGGCAGAGCCCTTGCCAGCCCTTCCCTCCTGCTGGCGAGCGGCAGCTCAGCCCACAGCAGCGGGGACGTGTCCCCCAGCCCTTCGCCTCCTTAGCACCATCTCATTGCAGTAAGAGCAGGAGAGCCCAACTGAGGTTTGGAAAGGTCCTTGTAGGTCACGCTCTCAAGTGCCTTGTTATCACAGGCACTCTGTAGTTTAATCCTCTTCCCTGGGTCCTCTTGAGCAGAAGCTGGATGTCTCCTTACCCGCCCAGCCAAGCAGAAGGGCACAGTGCAGAGGGGGCATCGATGATGAGCAAGAGAAGGGAGCTAAGCAGCAGAGCCAGCTCCCCTGAATCGTGTCCTGTCCTTGCTAATCCTGCGAAGCATCACGTGTGAGGCAGGAGGGAGAAGCATCTTGTGGCCCTTCTAGAGCTGAGAATATTTACTTTTTACTAAATATACATTGATTGTGCCACAAGGGAGAATTTGGGTTGGAGGAGCCAGTTGCAGAACCCCTCTGGTTTTTTGTCTTTAGCCTGTGAGTTTACAACTGACATGAAAGGAAAAGAAAAATCCAGCAGAAGCAACGAGAACCAAATGATATAGTGATCTTTGTTTCTAAATTTTACTGTGTTACAGGGATGGAGCACCATCCATCCCGACCCCCAAGACTTCTGGGAAGCTGAGAAGAACAAGGTATTCCCATTTCAATATTACCAGACAAGCTGCCATGCAGCTACCATGTTTGTATTTCTCTTTTTTAAAAGATAAATAAAAACCAAAGCCATGTAGAAACCCAGCTCCCAAACCAAATCCATTTGAAAAACGTATTTTTGTCATTTCCTCTGTGACTTATTTGACTTATTCGACTTATTCCCCGTGGGAGCAGGGAGTGGACTCCAAGGATAAGGTCCTAGGTCTTTATGGTGAGGGGTCTCCTCACTACTGAAGATTTTCCTTCACACAAACATCCCATATTGCATGATGTAAAAATCTTTTAAAAGGTGATTTGCTTGAATGCTTGCTCCTCCTTTCCTTCCCCTTACCCCACCTGCTATTTTTCCCTACACCTGAAGAAACACAGTCCCCATTCTTTTCTGAAATGGCAATGTGTCCCTCAGCATCTCTGTTACGAAGGAGCACTGTGGGGTCCTCAGCAGGTCTGGGAAGATACTGATTGCAGTGAATTGCAGACACCTACCATTGCAGACATCTACCACTGGGCTTATGCCAGTGGAGATCAGAGACATGGAGGACTCTGCTAAGAAGCTGTGTGACTGGCAGCTCTTGGATACTTCTGCCTGCTCCTTGCACCCTGGATGTCCTCTAAGCTCTGCTGAGCTTCTGAAGCACAGGATGCAAGGATGGCTGCATCTGCAGACAAGTTCAAGTCTTGGAACCCACAGAGGACAAGAATCTTGAATGCTGACTGCAAATCCCGGTGCCTCTCAGGACAACGTGTTGGGCTTGCCACCCCTGGAGCTGTATGTCGCTTCAAGGTGAATCTGAAACTAGGCAAGTGGAGACTAGATTTGGAACTAATTCAACCTCTGGATCCTGAAGAGGGACTTTGGGGGTGCCACACCTGGAAGAAGGAGGTGGCAGGAGGATGGCCATCGGGGGAGTTCATGTGTGCACTGGCACCTGTACCCCACGACCAGGCACAGAGCTGTTGCAGGAGCCAATCTGTTGCTCACATGAAGAACGAAGCTGTTCCCACCTCATTCCTTGAGCTGCCTGTAGGGAGGGAAAATAGCATCTACAGCTGAGTCAACATCTAGAGGAGTCTCTGCCTTGCAGGCATCCCCAAAAGCTACATCCAGCAACCAGGGCTGGGCAGGTGTCCTGCATCATTTCCAAGTGAGGAACAGGTTGGGTACATAAACACCTCTAACACGGCTCCTGTGAGCAAGCAGCACTTGAACTTCATGTGGTGCAGTCACCTCATCCTGCAGATGCATGGCTCGGTGAAGAAGTGTGTGTGAAGCAGCTTCTCAAGGGGAAGCGAGGATAACGGCGTCTCTGAGCTCAGCATTGGGAAACAGTCACTGCTTTCCCTGCAGAAAAGGAGCCAGGGACAGGGGATGGATGGAGGTCATCCAAGCCACTGGAGGGGGGGATTGCGAAGCGATGCCAGGCTTGTCCTGGCTTTGGAGAGGGGCTGTCTGGTCTTGGAAACGCGGGGGGTAGCAAAGCAGGTAATGCTCTCCCTGGCAAGGGCTTGGTTTATCTTTGGACCTGCCATCCTCGGTGAGAATACGCCATCTGCTCTGCCTGGTGTGTCACTGCTGCCGGCAGCCAGCCGGGCCGGGGCGAGTGCCCGGGGTTTGGCGTTGGGGCTGCCAGGCTGGGGTGAGTCAGCTTTCTGCTGACCGGCTCCGCAGCGGCACCGGCTTTCTGGTGTGGCAGCTCAAAGCACAGATCAACAGAAATAACTACTTATACATATAATCTCTTTCCATCTGTTTCTTCCATCTATCGTTTGTATCAGCTAGATTCAGCCTAATCACTAGCAAATGCTGTCGCGATGACCCACAAGGTTCACTCTCCTATAACCCTTCGAGCCTATCTGATTCTTCACCCCCAAGAATGTGACTGTTGGTTTTGATGAGGTTGAGATTGGCAGATTTAAGGCTTTAAGGAGCCACTGTCTGCCCAGACCTCTGCAATGCTTTCCCACAAATCCCAGTGTCCAGATAAGTCACTGGCAGCTGAGCAAGAGGATGTGTTTTTTGGCCTAACGCCCCTTCCCGGCAGAGCGGCCCCGGTGGTGGAGGTGGTTGATCTCAGAGCAAGGAACCACGCTTTGCCCCTTTACCCTTGAGACCTGCTGCAACTGTGCATCAGGTCTTTGGCATTTAGGTCGTTGTATAAAATCCCATTTGTTGAGGGTTTGCCTTTCTCTTAGGCTTTTCTGTTATTTAGTAGGTGTTTTATCTCTCCTAATGTGCCCAGAGGAGTTTTGGTGCATCTGCGCTGTTGAAGAAGGGTTGGCATTAAGCAGAAATTTCTAGCTTTTGATGATTGAGAAAGCAGGAGTAGGGGTGGGGGGAGAAACTTAAGCAGGATTTTATCTTGGCCTGAAAAAGTGAAGAGAAGAATCCTTGCCAGACAAGAGCCAGATGGACAAAAGCCACGACACAAATCCGAGCCCTGACAGCAGCCGCTTACCTGGCTCTGGCAGGCCAAGCAGAAAACCTTGCGTGGGTCTCGGGAGCCTCTGCAGCCCATAAACTTAAGAGCAGTTTGCAAAAAATAACCACTTGCTTTTTGCATAACAGCTTTCACATGGACGGAACCTGAACACGGTTGACGTGCAGCAAACAGCAACACGGCAGCGGCGGCTGCTGCCGGAGGAGGGGGCGAGCAGTGGAAATCAGCCCCAGGCCTGCTGGGGTGGAGCTGGGTTAATGGGATCAACGTCTATATCGGATTCTTTTAGCATGTGTCTTAATTTCCTGGTTTTTAAGGAATAAGTTTTATATTCTCCGTTTTATTTTTGCACTTGGCATAAAGCTGGTCCCACGGATTGCCTAAAGAGCCTTACGGTGTTACAGACAGCTCTGATGTCCCTAGCACAGTACCTCTGCCCCTGCTGCTTTCCCTTAACATCGCGTAGGCAGCTTCAAATTCAGCAGAGGGGTAAAGTCTTGGGGTACCTGTCAATAAATAGCAGGGCTCTTACATTCCTGAGGGCCTCATTCAGTCCTCAGCAAAGAGCTGGAGGAGTTCGGGGAGTCCTCTCTCATGATCGGTGATGGAAACTCCTGTTGCTTGGGCTGTTCTCAGCTGGACTGGGCTAAAATTTGCTGTGGGAAACACCGGTGTGTAGAAAAGGGTGTGATTTAGGGTACGTAGCAAGGTGACCAAGAAGGAGACAGCTACCAATGTAACTGTCTGCATAAAGCGACTTTCCAGGTTCAGGGAAAGCGTGTGTGCTGGTTTCAGAGGGGGATCATTAATAATAATGTTATGAGCATCTAATAAGTGCTTTTCATCTGTGTACTGCTCAGACATTAACTCATCAGCATGTGACATGCTTCTGGCCAGATTACTCCTACCACACAGGGTTTGGGACTGGTCTCTCCGGTCTAGAAGCTGCCCCGAGACCAAGAGAGGATGGGGGTGTTCCTGGGGTGCCGGCCAGCAGGGCTCTGCTCCCGGCTCCTGTCCCACGGTAGCACCATCCTGCCACGGAGCCTCGTGGCAGGCGTTAGCATCACTGCTGGAGCAGGGAACTACATGACCTTGGTGGAAATTCAGCACTGACAGGCTCAGAAGATGGTTGAACTCAGGACTTCTGCTTTAAACTGACCGATTTCTCTTTTCTTTAGGATTCCCTTATGCTATCACTTCACCCACCCATTTCCTTCTCCCCCCCCGTGACTCGCGTTGCTTCCTTTGCTTTTCATCGTTTGTCTTTAACCTTTTTGTTCCGAGGGCCTCTCCCTCTGCAGAAGGGGGAGTTTCCCATCAGGGGCCAGGTCTGAGCAGGAGCCTCCCTCGCCCTGCTCCCCCAGGGAGCAGCTCTCCCAGGCCAGGGCTGCTCGATGGCTTCCCCAAACCTCACACCCCTCGGGCTCTTGAAGCCCAGGACCCACTGACCACACTTTTGGCTAGGTGAGGTGGAAGAACAAGATAATCTGATGTCTGTGTGGTCCTCCAGGTCTGAGGATGCTTTAGGTTTTCATGGCCAAGTAACACCTGTAGCTCCGTGGAGCTTCGGGGTCCCAGCTCAGCCCGTGACACCTTGGCCGGGAGCCCTAGACTGACACTGTCCCTTCTCTGTCCGCTTCCAGCCGTCCAGGAGGAGAGGCAGCGGGGGAAGGACCGCAACGAGAATGAGGTGGAGTCAACAAGTAGCGCTAACGAGGACATGCCCGTGGAAAAGATCTTGGAAGCAGAACTCGCAGTGGAGCCAAAGACAGAGACGTACATTGAAGCCAATATGGGCTTGACGCCGAGCTCGGTAAGGGACCTCTCCTCTTGGCCCCATCCCGGGCACGCGGGGTAGGAGGGATGGCTTGTGGGGCCTCAGGGTTGACCTAGCACGAATGCAGCAGCGAGCCTAGGGCAGAGAGGGGTTGTCTTAGGGAAAAAGAAACAAGGAGAGCTCAGAAATGCAACTTAGCCCTGCTGTAGACGCCTGCGCGACCACCGGCATTGGTCCTTGTCTGTCTCATTGCCATAGCGAAGGGACAGACATTGTAAGGCATAATTAGAAGGGCTCGCAGGGAAGATTTTATTTTAGTTAACAGCCCTGAGTGCTAAAAGGCAGGAAGACCCTCCATGCTCTGAAGAGGTCAGAGTCCAATGGAGCCAATATACAGAGCTGTGTGGCTGAAGTGCGAAGAGATAAGAGTTGTAAAACTGGGGTGTGACTTTTCAGATGCAGAATTACACAGCTGCTTGGCTCTAAGAAGAGAGAAGGTTGCTTTCAAGTTCCTTTCCCAAGCTTGCATGATAACTGGGCCTGCTCCAAGCAACCGAGCTCTAACGGGACCTTGTGTAAGCAAGAGAAAGCTGACAGGGAAATGGGAAAAGAGTGAGAAGCTGTGCTGAGGGAAATGGTCTCGGTCCCTTTCCGAAGAGATTCGCTTTTCGGCAGGTTATAGCCTTGCTCCCTGCAAAGCAGCTACCTCCAAACGTGAAAGCCAACCTTGCCTCTGAAATTCTGTTTCTGGGATAGACCCTATGCAAAGCCCCCATCAAGAGCCCTATCGCAGGGAAAGTACTTGCTGCCCAGTTTAGGCAGCATTTAGGATGCAGTCCCCATTCCTCAATAGCTCCTGTTCCCGTGAAAGTAACGGGAATAGAGGAATGCCTCTAAAAGGTAGGACTGCAATTGAGGCAACTAATATAGCCGTGGGGTCAGGAGTGGGGCTAATTAACCCCATCCCTGGGAACACTGGAGGAGCCCTGGGATACTGAGGGACTGGGAAGTCTCAAAGCAAAGAGATGGCGGGGGAGAGGAAAAAAACCGAATTGCCATGCGCCACTGTGCGTGTGCTTTTGGGGCCAGGGTGCCCCTCGCTGCTGCGAGGCATCGTCAGGGCTGCGGAGGGCATCGGGTACCCCGGCATCGGCTGCCCCCACACCCTGCCAGCTATTGCCAGCCCCGCTGCCGGGGAGGGGGGAGGCATCTCCTGGCTGCCCAGCAGTCCTGGGGGGGGGGGCCACAGAGGTGGAGCTGGGGCTCTGCGAGCCTGGGGGCTGGATAACCCGGGAGAGCCAGAGCATCCGCTGAAATACCTCGCTGCCTTTCCTAGTGCTCCGTGCTAGGTGTCTGGGAGGCAGCGATGATGAAACGCCGCTATTTCTGGGAAGTGGAAGGACTCTGCCGTATTTATTTGCTGCTGCAATAATACTTTATCTCTTTCTTCATATGAGGCTGGAGGATTGAGCAGGGAATACCTTATCTGGCAGGGCTTGACAAGAGATCTGAGAGTCAAGCTGCTCCTTGTAGGAGTCTGAGTCTTGACTGCCTCTCTGGGATGCTCTTTTTGGCCTTTACCTACAGCGGCACTTTAGGGCTGGCTTGCTAAGTGAGGCTTTTCAGTGCGTAAGGCTTCCTGCTAAGGACAGGGACGATTCCTAAGGGAAACTCCCCAGAAGCAGATACAGGGCCAAGGTGCTCCAAGCTGCGCCCTGCAGGCAGCGATGCCCGCCAGCCGGAGGGTCCCATCGCCGTGAAGCTGCAAGGGGCTTTTTTGGAGGAGGAGGCTCAGCCGTGGTTAGCGGGGGGCTCGGAGAGGCTCTGACAGCTCTCAGGATTAAAAATACTTCAGGGGAGTTGTAGCCAGCGTTGTGCTGACTTGAAAACAAACCCCAGAGAGGGAGCTGAAATAAATGGCTTCGTCTGGCACTGCGTCTCCGCAGCCTCTCGTAGCAAATTGAAAGCTGGTTCCTGCATAATTCAACACGCATTACTGTGAACAAGGATGTGTGTTGCATCTAAATAGAAGCAGGAGGCTTGTTGAAATGCCCTATTATTGTCAAGCGGCTTCTGTCGATGAGGTGACATTTGTAGCAGGTTTAGCAGATGTATGAGATCAGCAGCGCCCGGTGCCGAGGCCACCGGATGAGGCGAGGGAAGACGGAGGAGCTGCCCTCCTCCCAGCCCTCCCCAGAGAGCCCGTGTGATGGAAAGGCAGACAGACTCCGTCCCTAATAGACACAGGGTAAAACACAAGCTGTTTCCTATTAGCCTGGTATGTCGGGTCCTTTTATTTGTGCCCCTCCACATCAGTCCATCCGCACTCAACGCTGCCGGTGAGCTGGAGAGCTCCAGCGCTTGCAAGGACCGTCCCGCCGCGCTGTGCCAGGCTGCGACGGAGGTGGCAGGCTGCGACGGAGGTGGCAGGGTA
>JADKXX010005343.1:0-24197 GCA_017310255.1 Butorides virescens | reverse complement strand
AGTACGTGACCAGGGAGGGGACCCCTGGCTCTGTCCTGACACCTTGATTGACACCAGAGAGGATGGGGCATGTTCATGGCTTGAAGCCCATGATGGGGCACGTTCATGGCTTGAATCCTGTGTCAGGACAAGGGGTAATGGTTTTAAACTAAAACAGGGTAGGCTTAGACTAGATATAAGGAAGAAATTCTTTACACTGAGGGTGGTAAAACACTGGAACAGGTTGCCCAGAGAGGGGGTGGAGGCCCCATCCCTGGGACCATTCCAGGCCAGGTTGGCCGGGGCTGTGAGCAACCTGATGTGGTTCAAGGTGTCCCTGCTCCTGCAGGGGGGTTGGGCTGGGTGACCTCTAGGGGTCCCTTCCAACCCAAAGCATTCTATGATTCTATGGGGCAAGGGGAGTACAGTGGGGTGAGATCCTCGTGGGTGGCATGGACAGGATGGGGAAGGATGCTCAGCCGGGCAGAAAGCAGCTCTTAGCTTTTAGGTGATGTGCCCCTGCAGATCTGCTCTCCCGCCTGGTGTGGTAGGAGGGTGCCAGGCCTGGTGTTTGGATGAGCATCGCTAAAACACTCACTTGAAGTAATTGCGCTGGTGGGCCCCTGATAACAGCTCTTCAGCCCCTGGAAATAGCTGCTAATTCCGACGGTCCTCTGGCTTCTGACTGCGGCAAAGGGAACAAACCCTTTGGGAGGTTCCCCCAAGCCGTAAATGAGCGTGGCTGCAGGATTCCCCCACGCTGTGTGTCCCAGGAAGCCCCCAGACCCCGGGCACTCCCCGTCCCTTGGGCACTGGCCGTACACCCTCAGCGGGTCCCTGTCCCCCCGGGCAGTGCGATGGGGCGTGAGGATGGGTTTGCCTCTGCCCCGTGTCCCCGGCAGCCGTGAAGCTGGGCTCCTGCAGCGTAAGCACCACCTCGGATGGGCTCCTGGCCACTGAAAGGCAAAGCCTGTAACTGAGAGGAGTTATCCCCATTAGCTCTTAATTGGCCTTTGAGCGGCTGGTTTCAAGTCACCATTTTCTGGAAGATGCCTCCAAGCTCCAGTTTTCCAGAAGGATCAGGTGCCCGCGTGTCCTTTCATTCTGTCACACTCCGGCACCGTGCCCTTGCTATTTACTGCAGGAGGAGATTTGCTTACCGTGCACGGGGAGGGTTTCTAGCACCACTTTGCAGATCCCCTCCTGGAGACAGGCAGGGCCCTCTCAGCCTGCAGGGGTGACACTTTTAGCTGCCTCTCAAGCTACGGTGATGAAGTTCTGCCAGGAAGCACTGTGGTGGTTCCAGGAACTGCCATCTGAGGTGTAATTAAAGGCTGGGCCCCTCGCTGAGGCTTTGTACGAAGCACTGAAGGCTGGGTACAGCTCGGGCTGCCTGCAGAGCAGCGGCGATGCAGCCTGGGCTGGGAGACCCAGAGCTTGGGCTAGGAGACCCGGAGCCTGGGCTTGCTGCATCAGGGCGAGACCTAGAGACAGCGACAACCTGCCCAGAAGCAACCCCTGATAAAAGCTTTGGCAACACCACCTCCCTTTCCTAGAATTCCCCTTTCATGGGGCTGTGCAGGCACTTGTTGCTCTGTGGGTCAGGTTCTGCTGGAGCATGGGGTCCCCCATAGGTCGCATCCTGCTCCGGGGTGTGCAGGGCTCCATCCCCATCCCACCCCACGGGCTGCCTGGCTTCTCCACCTGGCTGCTCCAGCTTGCTGACCAAACACAGATGATTTGGAAGTCGGTGATGTTCCTATAGCCTGGGCCAAGGGTGTCCCTCCTCACCTGCAAATGCCTCTGAATGCCGATGTTCAGGTGTTCCCACTGAAACACTTAACCCTGCAAAGCCCCTCTTCACACCCAGTTTAGGGTTTTCCCGTTGTCCAGAGGAAATCCCATCTTTTCCCCCTCTTCTGGGGAAGAGCCCAGTCCCTGCTCACATCTCCTTTCCCAGGGAAGAGCCCCAGCTCCCTTGGAGCAAGACTTCCCTGCCCTTGCACCCCTCGGGAGCTGCTGGAAATGGGCAGAGCAAGGAGGGGGAAATCCCCGTCACGATGCTCCCTGCTCCTCGGCTGCACTGCTGAACGCCAGCCCATCCCCATCCATCTCTGCATGCAACAGGTGAAAATACTTTGAAGGCGGGTGCCTTCGAGCTTGCCAGATGCTGGTTATTTTAAGCCTGGAGAATGGGAGACCTTGGCTGGTGAGGCACAGGGTTTGTGTTTGCTGCCAGGGGAGAGTGGAGGGGACCAGGGCAGGGTCTGGGGCATGGCTCTGGGGGGCAGGAGTGAGACTCAGCAGCGTGGTCCTCGTCTGCCCAGCCTGGGAGAGGGGTTTGCAGCAGAGCAGCCAGCTCCAGGTGAGGAACAGCCATGTCCTGCCAAAACAGAGACCCTGGCCAGAGGGAGAGGTTGCACTGGTGCTCGTGTCTGCTTGGCCGCGCTGAACTTGCACCCCTTCCCTCTGCGATGCCGGGGTGAAGTAAACACTCCTCCTCCGATTTGGAAACTGCTCTTTTAAGGATATGGAAGAAAAATAATCGTACAATCCAAGCTGCTAGGTGTCAGCAGGGATTACAGCACAATATGTGGAGGGGCTCGTACATCCCTGCCCAGAGAGGTAAACCCTACATACACACTTGTGCTAGCGAGGTCTGTCTTCGCTGGGGTTAGATGGTCTCTTCCAGTTCCTAATCACAAGCCCACTTGAGCTGTTAGCAGTTCCTTTAAACAGGGATTTGGTGTGTTTAGGCTGACTGTCCTCCTTGAGAGCAGATGGTTTTTGTTACTGGATAATATTTCAAAGGAAAGGGTTTTTCTCTTTTTTTTTTTTTTTTTTTTTTCTGTAATGCCCCCTCTGGTGCTGGTTTATCGAGCTGGGACGCGCTGGCACGGGGAGCATGCGGATGGGAACGCATCCCTGGGCCGGAGCTAGTTTGGTTCATCAGTCAGTGTGATGGATATGGGGTCTCGACACCCCTGGTTCCTGTTTTGGAGCTTGCTAAAAACTACTTAAAACCCCACGGTGGAGAAGCCGAGTCACCTCCCTTCCCTGTGACTGAGAACATCCACTTCGGGGGTGCTCCCGGCTTTGAGGTCCTTCCCTGCAGCAGGGGGGCAGCAAGACCCTTCGACTGCTCCTCCAGCCTTTCCTCCTTGCTCTGCCTTCTCCCAGCCTTTCAATCTCCTTTTCTTGGCAGCCCAATGACCCGGTGACGAACATCTGCCAGGCAGCAGACAAACAGCTCTTCACCCTGGTGGAGTGGGCCAAGAGGATCCCCCACTTCTCCGAGCTGCCCCTGGACGACCAGGTCATCTTGCTCAGAGCAGGTGAGTAGGAACCATCCCTACATACATCGCTACATCTCAGCGGCGACAGGTATTGCGCTTAGATTTAGGTCCCGGCAACTTGAAAGCCTTTAACTGATTCTGAGTAATAGCCTCTGATAATTCAATTGCTAAATAGGATTTAAAAAGCCCCCAGGGATGTGTTGCTGAATGTGATCCAAAACGTTGCACCAGCTGCCAATCAGCTGAAAAATGTCCCGGCTTCATCTCTGATGAGATGTGCTCGGAGATGTACGCTGGGTGATTTAAACCGAGGGAGCTGCGTGCTGCTCCCAAGCCGAGACTTGAAAGACCAAGTGGGCTTGGGACGCCATGAAATTTCATCACACTTAAATGTTTGATCATAATTAAAACCAGGAAGGGGAGAAAAAGATATCAAGCCTCCTTCTCCCACCCACCAAGATGAAAATAACATTGTCTGGGCTTATTTTAAATTTCCTTGTGCGGCAGGGGGTCTGCGAGAACGGAGGCTTTGGGAGGTGAAAAGCAGTTGGCTGTAAAAAGGGTCTTCTCCCATCGAGGGAATTCAAGCCCCTGCTGCTGGCAGGTTATTTGTGAAGACTGGGGAAGGGAAGAAGTCGAGAGCAGAGCTTGATGAGGGTGCATTTGAGGCATGAAGCTCTTTGCATAGCTCCAGTCATCAGATAAGTGATTAAAAAGGCTTTGGCTGGATGCAGCAGAGGGTTTTGCTCCCCTAAACAAAGAGGAAGGCAAGTCATCAGTGGGACAGATGAAGCGGCTTCCAGCAAATGACAAACTCCATGTGAAGGGTGAGACTGGGAGGGGAAACGAGGAGAGGAGACCTTGACGGCTGGCGGTGGCACCCCGCTCTCTGCTTGGCAATGAGAGGCACCGACCTCCGCTCCTCGAAGTAGTCGAGGGAATTCGGAAGGGAGTGGTGGAGGAGTCTGGTGCAGAGCAGAGGTGCAGCCTCAGAGGAGGGCAAGCGGGTGAGCTACCTGCAGCCAAGCAGTCTGGCAGCCAAACCCAAGTGAGCCGGGGACTCTGAAGTCCCTGGTAGTTTTAAAAGTTCCTCTTGTTTCCCCGAAATGAACTTATGTAGGGAATTCAAGAAGGGGGGACACCCTGCAGGGTGCGTGCTCCAATCTCTGCACTCTTCTGGCCTCGAGTTAATGGTCTCTGTAGGCAAAGGCACGGCTTGATCCTCCTTGATGGCAGCGTTCCTGGCTTCTTGCTGTAGGAAGTGTGGGCCCCAAGATAAATGCCTGTGAAATTGGGCAGGAAAGTCCTTTAAGAACCAAGTGCAAAGTATTCACTTCAGCAGAAAATGTAGGAACTGCCAGAACTCCTCCAGTCCGAGGTCTGTCCAGGTTGCTTCAGGAGAAGGTGTAAGGGCTCCAGAGTAGGAAGACGATGGGATCGGTGTTTCCCCCTTCCCACCACACAAACACGAGCTGCCATCCTGGTTAATAAGGCTGACTGTAGCCCAGATGCATGAATCTTAATACTTTGGGCAATTTTTTATTGACTATCAACTGATGTAACACCGCACCTTGGCCCTTCATACAAATGCCCAGCCCCCCTTGCAACCTTTCTGAAATCCTTGACCTCAGTGATTTCTGGGCGATTAAATCGCACCATTTACTGGTGTAGGTTTTCCACTCTTCTTATATTACTGAAAGGAGATTTTTATAGTCACATTTCATCTAGTGGTTACAGCAGTGTTCTGGGAATGGAGAATTTGGGGGGTTTATCCTTACTGCGGACTTGGCCAAGTCCCATGCCCTCCCTGGATGGCTCCCGCTAGCCCGTTGGTGAAGGTGCTCCTCCGACTTCTCCGTGGGTGTGAGTATTGCCAGAGCTGGCTCAGGGCCCTCTCTGCAAAATACAAAAAGTGGATTTTCGAAGAGGGTCTCTAGAGCCTCTTGTGAGAGTGGATGAGCGGGGGAAGCATCTCTATAGAGAGCTTGGAGGGCTTTCTGCAAATATCGCAGGGAAGAACTGGGTTCAGGCAAAAAGCTGCCTTTTTCTTTTGTGAAATGCAAACAAAACCCACAACAAGAGCTCAAGGTTTTCCTTCCTCTATAGAAGGCGGCCAACGAAAGCTGAACTGCAGATTCGCTGACCTGATGTTCTCTCCTTTGTGCTGGTGCTTGTTGGGACCAGCTCCGAGCTGGCCTCCTGGAGGGGGCCACCCCACAGGGCAGGGGGGAGAGTCACATCCCAGATTTCGTGGCGGCTCTAACCCCGTGGCCATGAGGTGGGCTGAGCACCTGGAGCAGCTCCGATGGGCTCCCAGCATCCCTGTCGGGGCCTCAGATAACCTCCCCCAAGTCTTTTAACCAGTGGCTCTATCTATTATTGAGCGGGGAGAGTGGCCTGCTGAGAACAGCTGCCCATGAAATATTTAAGTATTAAAATTTAGCTGAGAGCGTCAGTCAGGTTCAGTCATGCATCCTTGGAGGCAAAATTAAGTGGAGCACGCATCTTTGGAGGAGTGGTGCTGGGTGGGCCGGCAGCAGCTCTCCTCTAACCCTGAATCATTTAAAAATCTTCCCTCTCTGAGCTTTTTGGAGGAGAAGGAAACCCAGGTTTTTAAGCCTGTTTTCCCTGGGTTTTCTTGTTTCCAAGCTTGCCGTGGCTGAGACGGGAATAAGCTGATGTTCTCCCTGCATCCAGGTCAGCCTGGCAAAGGGTGCTGAGCTCTGCCGCTGCGGTTCCTTTTGTAGGGCTGGTGGGGAAACTCGGTAGAGAGACAAATCGCCGCGAGGGTCGCAGCGCTGCCGGGTGCCTTCCCTACCCCAGAGGGGCCAAAGCATCCCCAGGGGCTGCAGCCGCCTTGTTTGATGAGAAAGGAGTCGCAAGAGTCAAAGGAATCTCCTTGATTCTTGTTTGATCATAGAATCATCGAATGTTTTGGGTGGGAAGGGACCCCTAGAGGTCACCCAGCCCAACCCCCCTGCAGGAGCAGGGACACCTTGAACCACATCAGGTTGCTCACAGCCCCATCCAACCTGGCCTGGAATGGTCCCAGGGATATTCCAGGATCTCTAACTCAGATTTGCTGCCTGTGGCTATACCTAATTTTTCCTGCTTGCCTCTGTATGTATCTTGTCAGCTCTTTGGGGATGCTCTGGTGGAAGCACTGGGTAGGGATAGGTTCCCCATTTCAGCCGAAACACCCCAGCTCTCTATGGGGATAATTCAGCTGAAGGATGCCGATTAATCCAGCGCTCCCTAGCTGGAATAAGCCCAGCACAGATGTTGGTGGCACCCCGCAGCCTCACCACTCCCATGTATTCCTGGCAGGCTGGGGGCTGGATTCGGCACCGCCGGGGCTGTGCGGAGCCACGGCAGAGGGGTGCTGGGTGATGGCTGGCAGGGCAGAGTTGGGAAAGCTGGCATCATGGAGGGACATGGTGAACCCGCTCCGGTTTCTGTTGGCTGGAGCCACACGGAGGGGCTGGATGTGGAGCTGCTGTGGGGCCGGGGGTGGGGGGATACCCACGGCACCTTTCTGTGGACCTTGATCTGGGAGGTCATCTTCAGCCACGGAGCAGGGTTCCTGCAGGCTGCTGGTACGGCCCCACGTCTTCTCCTCCGTCCCCCTTGGGTTTCGCAGTGTTGCAATCCCTCTGCAAGTGCCAGGCCTCGCCCAGTAAAGAGCCAAAAAAATGTTCCCGTGATCGGGGTGGAAACATCCTGTGGCCACTTAGGAAAGAGTGAACTTTATTCCTTGTCAACATTGCTACCAGCACGGCCCATCGCTGCAGCAGTAAGTAAATACAGCACACGTGGACCTTGTATTTATCCCAATCAGCGAGAAAAGACATGTTTCTGTGGCAGGGGAGGAGGTGGAGGATGTTGTTGCATTGCTTTTCCAGCCTGGGGGGAAACAAAATAAATGAATATCCTGGCATTTCTGGACCCTGCCAAGCAGCCCTGTGTTCTGGACACCAGAACATTTTCAGGCTGGGTAAATCAGCCACGTGATGAGCGTGAGACTCCCCAGAGTTGCAGGAGACCTTATTGAAGATGCCTTTCCCAGTTCAAAGTCCCCCAAATTTCCACCCTTCAAAAGTTTACAGCATTTCTTCTTGTTATGGGTTTGTTTCGGGCATTCTTGAACTCGGCTTGGTAGCAGATTTAAGAATTTAAAGACGTGTTAAATTAGGAAGGGGAGCTGGAAGGCGGGGAGGGAGGTTGCATCTCCCTTCCCTTCCCCATTTGTAACTAGCCCAGCCGGCTCCTGTGGTGGCCAGGCTCGGAGGATGTGTTTTCCTATCTCCTGAAGTGGCATGTCCAGTAACTACTAAGGCAAAAGCTGATTTCCCAGCAGCTGTGGAAAGCTGTTCGTGGAGCAGTCACAGCCGTGGGAGGCAGGAGGGGAGGCAATCCCCGCCTGTATTTATACGGCAGAAGCAAGAAACCTGCAAGCGAGGGTTTTCGTGGTCCGGATTTACGCAGCTGAATAATGGTGAATGAACTTTGCTGCCCCGTTATGGCCTGAAAATGAGCCCAATTAGCTGATATAAAGCATTAATAGGTCTTTAACTGCTCAGAGGCACAGAGCAGAGGGGGAACGAGGGGATCCCCACCCGCTCCTGGGTCTGGAGTGAGAGGAGCGGGGCAGAGAGCTGTTTGCTCTGGTGCTTGCGAGGTTTATAGAGGAAACTGCGTCCCTTATTAGCGTTATATTTTTAGTGCATTTGTTCCCTAATTTTTTTTTCCTTCCCTGACATCCAAGAAAGGATTGGCTCCCCCCTCCCTTCCCGCATCCAGCCTCGTTACTCTAGCAAAGGTGGTTCTTGGTTTCCTCCTCTCCCTTCAGCACCGTGGAGGTGCCGTCGCTGATTCCCGACCCCCGCTGAAGACCCCCTGGCTCTAACCTGTGGCCTTGGTTGTTTTCTCCTCCCCAGGGTGGAACGAGCTCCTAATCGCCTCCTTCTCCCACCGCTCCATAGCCGTGAAAGACGGGATCCTCTTGGCCACCGGGCTGCACGTGCACCGGAACAGCGCGCACAGCGCCGGCGTCGGGGCCATCTTCGACAGGTTGGCAGAGGGAGGGAGGATGGAGGGGGGCGGGGGGGGCACCCCAAGCCACCCCCTTGCTTAGGCATCCCCATCTCCCCACCGCTCTGCCTCCGTTCCCCACGCTGCAACCTGCTGGAGGGGTCAGATGGAGAAGCGCTGGGACGTGGGCTGGTGGTGGTCGGAGGCGCCCGGGCTGAGGCGTGTCCGTCCCACGGCGTGCACGGAAGCATCCCGGTCCGTGCCGCAGGCAGTGACGTTAAATCCCTCCTCTTAAACCTGCAGAAACCAACAGCCTGAAATAGTCAGGGAGAGGGCTGCCCCGTGCAAATCAAAGCCTCTTTCATGGGGTCCAGATGCCTTCTAAAGTTACGAGGAGGCTGCTCCTATATTTCTTTTCATCTTTAATTGGACCAAGACGTGATTTTATTTTCACAATGAAAAAGCACCAAAAATACCCAGCAGGTTCCACATGCATATCCCGAGGGCTCTTTAATCTCGTGCTTGGGGAAAGAGTTTTAAAGGCAGACTTCCAGGGTGTTTGACCCACAGTGTGGCTCCAGACGCCGCTTAAATTGTGGCTTATCTCTCTGCCCGAGACTCATCTTGATACGGCTCAGCTGAAACCGAATCACTTTTGCTGCTTTGCTTTGCGAGGAAATTGTTCTTTGGACTTGGGTGACATCATTTGTTTCCTGTGAGGTCATAAGTGCAAGATCATGACTTCACTGCAGGACCTAACAGGAAAAACTGGGCAATCAGTGGAAAATATTTCAAGACCAGCACCTGCAGTAAGAGCAAAGGGAGTAATAAAAATTACCGGCAGAGGAAATTGCTTTTAGATACCTGTTGGGGTTGTTGTTTGGTTGTTTTTTTTTTTATATTACTATTTTTTATTTTTAGGCAGCTTTCTCAGGTGCCAGAGCCTCTCAGTGAATGCATGAAGCCAGTTTTTATGGTCCCTGTTGTATCTCACAGGAACTATTGATGTTCCTAATGAGCTATTTTTGATACAGGAGGAAAATGAGGGCATATCCTCAGCTGGTACAAGCGAGCTCTATCCCATGACTTCATTAACCACGCACCGGCGGGCCTCACTCCGGCTCTGGCACCTGGGCGTTTCTTCATTTCTGTTCAATGCTGATGCCTGTGATTTCTGTGTCCTTTGCAGAGTACTGACAGAACTCGTGTCAAAAATGCGAGACATGCAGATGGACAAGACGGAGCTAGGCTGCCTGCGAGCCATCGTCCTCTTCAACCCCGGTACGTGCCATTACCTTCTCTCCCGTCCCCTCTTGGCTCATGCTGTGTCCTTTTGGCTCCTTTTCGTGTCTATAAAGCTCCATTGCAAATAACCGAGGGCACCCGACTCCTGCGGACAGGGCAAGAAGGAAGAGAGGCAAGAATGAAAGTCCAATTGAGTGCTGCACGTGCATCTGCCACCTTACAAGCGTGTCCTTTGCAGGTCAGGGATGGATCTGGATCCATGCCCAGGGTTGCTCTCCAGGCCTCCCTTTCCAAGGGGTGTTTTCCCCTTTGCAGAGGGCAGCACGGTTTCATGGTCCAAAATATTCCCCGTGCAGGGCCCAGCCTCGGCCAGGACTTGGCTCCAATCATCTGGGGAGATGGTGAATGCTGCTTTTGGAGCTGACCCCTACTGATGGGCTGAGTTCTCTGCTGAGGGGCTTTGGTTTGATCAACATACAGAGTCCTCCTATTTTTGGTGTCTAAGCCAACTCTGTAAAAAGCAAGTTCTGGTGCTTAGGGCAGTTGTCCCTGAATAGGAGCAAAAATGATTCTAGATACCCTTTAAGACAAAAGTACGGGTTAGAGCAAAGTCAGAGCGTGGACCTTGTTGTCCTCTGTTTCCTGAGCTCAACATCCAAGGGCTTTTATTAACAGCGTCTCTGGAAGAGCCCTCTGCAGAGCCTGCGGAGGGTGAAAGGCATGAAGCGTGCTCGTAAGATACACAAGAACTTTATTTTTTTTTTGTCCGCAGCTTGCTTAGTTTTACGGACTGCAGGAGGCTTCGTGCTGCTCGCTTTCCCCCCCTTGGCCCCAGCTGCCCAGGGGAAGGCGAAGGTTTGGTGCCGGGGTTGCCTCTGGCGTTTTGGAGAGCTGAGCCCTGCTGCAGCAGGAGGCAGCCTGCAGAGACCTGTATGCCTCTCTTGGGGGGGGTTTCTCTGTATTTTAGAGTGGGTCAGTCCAGAGCAGAAGTAGATGACAGCCGAGGACAGACCTCCACATCTGCGACCCCCCCCTTCCCCTCCCTGCCCTGGCAGGAGCATGCTTTGTGCCCAGGCACGGCTCTTTCCCTGGCCTTTCCCACCGAACCCAGGCCAGGGCATTTCAGCAGGGTTTATTGCTGTTTCTTGGGTTTGTTTTTCTGCTTGACTTTCTGCCCCTTCCCCCTGTAATCACCAATAATTTATTGTCTGCAATTTGGGATTCGCCATATAGGGTAAAAGAAGGGGAAGCTGGAGAGGTTCCCATGGTGCACGTGCTTGGGGATATCGATTGCTTGACTGTCCCTTCCACCCGACTAAAAACGGATCCTCGCCGCCTTGCGGGGGACCTGCCAGGGTGGGGGCTTTTCGTTTAGCCCTGCCACAAGTGCTTCGTGCTGGAGGGAGAAATCCCACGAGCCCAGGACCTGAGCGGGACTTAAACCCTTTTCATGAGGGTCTGTGACCACTGGAATGAGTCAAAAAGGTTGGGGTTGGGGTATGAGGTGGAGTAAACCAGGTCTGTAGTTACAGGGCAAACCTCTCGGGGCTTGAATGCTCCCCGGGAGGTGTTAGGTACTGCCCCAAATTCCTGGGGTTCAGACCCTGCATCCATACCTTGGTCTGGTGGTGCCAGGAGGGATGGAGGAGGCTGGGGAGGGGGGATGGGGGGTGCGCAGGGGGGTCCCTGCCTGCTTGGAAAGCCTGGAGGTTTTTGGCTGATGGTCCTTTTGTTGCCTTTCAGACTCGAAAGGTCTCTCCAACCCGGCTGAAGTGGAGGCGTTACGGGAGAAGGTGTACGCGTCGCTAGAGGCGTACTGCAAACACAAATACCCCGACCAGCCCGGGAGGTGAGTTCCTGGCCATGCCCGGTCCTCCCACAGCCTCACCCCCCTGCCAAACCCCCTGCCGTGGGTGCTGTGGCCGGTGCCGTGGGTGCTGTGGCCAGTGCCGTGGGTGCTGCAGCCCAGGGCAGGGTCCGAGCAGCATCCCCAGCGTTGCTGCACCTGCAGCATGCGGGTGCTGGGTCCCTTCCATTTTGGGCTCTCTGCTCCTACATCTTCTGGGAGCGAGCAGTTCTGTGCCGAGGAAACCCACTCGTCTCTACCTGCTTCAGCTGTGAACGTCCTTAGGAAATCCCCCCTGTGAAGTGCAGAGGGGTCTTTATTCCCGTGCCAGTAAATGCAACGCGGCCAGGACAAGGTCGGGCAGTAACGGCGGTGCCGAGACCTGAGGAGCCCCGGCTCCTGCGGCTGCAGCGGTGGGATGAGCACATGGGGGGAAGGGGTATCATTTCCCTTTTGGCAACCACGGAGAGCAAACCACAGCGAAAATAAGACGCACACGGAGTTAATTTTCGGTGGCAGATGAGCATCATTGCTGGGAAGTGAAAGCCTCAATTGATGCTCTTTTCTCCCCTCCCTGCCTCCCCCAATCCAGCTGGGAATGGGAGGGGGAATTAGGAATGCTTTCCTGGACTGCTCCGGAGCTGAGTGGGCGCATTTTCCCAGTCAGAGCCTGAAGCTGGCAACTGCCAGTTAAGTTACTGACAGTCATTTGAGAAACCAAGCAAAGCACTAGAAAGTGCTGCTGGTGCGTGTCGCCACCGAAGCGTGAATATTGGGGAAAAACAGCCCAAGCAACTGGGATTTGCATCTCACCTGCATTCCCGGTCTTGTGTGTCTGGATGGTTAAAAAAAAATAAGGGATGCTCTTACAGCAACGAATGCAGTGGGCAGATCACGGCCTCAGAAGTCATACTGGACTTCTTTTTCCCCCGCTTTGGGTAGCGATGTGCTGGCAGATGGAAAAAGACACGTGGTACAGGGGCTTCTTGGATGTTCTTGGTTGGCTTGTGGCGGGGAGAGTTAGGCTGAAGGCACCGTTGAGTGTATTTTGGCTTTGTGGCGAGGAGGGGCAGTGGGGGATGAGCACGGTGCATGGAGCAGGGGTGGTTCCCTCTCCTCCCCCAGGTGGTTTGCATGGACCCCAGGCCAACTCTCAAGCTGACTCTTCTTCCAAAAAGCATTACTAAATTGCAGTTCCTAAGCAAATCCAGACCCTGGACTTGGGCTGTTCTGGTGTTTCAGAAGAGCTCTGCTCCCTCGGGGGCTCACAGCAAACAGCCAGCCGTACCTGGCACAAGGAGGGCTGTGTTGGGGATCGTGGCCAGCAGCTCTCCTGCGTTATTCCCCCAGTGGGATGAACTTTTTGCTTTGCACAGGCGTCCAGTGTCCTGCCGCCCTCGCACGTGGCTGCTCGCTGCCGCAGGCTGAGGTGGGGCTGGGCAGGGGGGGTGGCGTGGGGACAGCCCCGCTCTTCACTGACCAAGCCACCACGCCACCGCTCTGCGTGACTGAGCAAAGTCACAGAGCCAGCAGGCAAAATCAGTTCCCCGGGGCTCTACCTCAACGATCGGCGATGTGTAAGGGAGCATTTTGGGTCCGGTAACTGCACCAGGGGCTCTGGAGTTTGTTCTCTCACTGGCTTCGAATGACCTCAGGCTGGGGACCTCCTTGTGTGATCCTCACACCCTTCTTTGGTGACCATGAAGGTTTTTGCATGCCTAGGGCTGTCCCGAGAGCCGTGGCTGGGCACTGCTGACCTTACCGCATCTCTGGGACGGTGCGGGGCAATGGTGCAATAAGCCCAGGTGGCTCGGGAGGGTTAACTCGTGGGCTGGGAGTCCAGAGTTGCACAAGAGCTAAACAAAGCTCTCTCCATCCTTCTGGTCTCATGGCACAATGTGATCACCATCTGGGGCTGGAAACGAGTTCTTCCTGCGGTTGAGCAAACGCCTGCTCGAGCCCGTGGCGGGCGCCCTCCCTTGCTCCACGCTGCGGCGAGCGCTTGGCTTCCCCACCGCCTCCCAAGCTCTTGGGTGCGTGACTTCAGCCTGGTCCCGGGCCATGGAGAGCTTGCGAGCACCATGTAAACACCAAAGGGGAACTTCTCTGGAGCAGCGAGGCGGAGGGAGGCATTCCCAGGAAAAACCCAGCAGTGCTCCCCCCCTGCCCCCTGCGCCAGCCCCTGCTCCGCTGCAGGGAGGGCACGGTGCGTACGTGACACCGAGCAGCCGTGGGGAATCAGGGCTATTTTCTCCCCTCCCTGGCACGTTGTGCTGTGGGCTGGTTATCTCACAGTTAAATGTATCCCAGGGCTGGAGCCATCATCTGGTTTGGTTTAAAGTGAAACTTCCTGAATGGGATGGTAGGACTGATTTGTTTTTCCTGGCTCTGCTCCCACCGTTCTCGCCAGCTCAGCAAAAAAAAAAAAAAAAAAAAAAATAGGGGGGGAGAGAGAAGTGTAGATGCACGTATAGTATCTGTGTGTTTATGCATGTCTCCCTGTGTGTGTGTTTTCTAAAAAGTCTCCTTCTCCCTGGGCTGGTTCTGGCCTTTGCTAATAATGTTCAAGCCCTGGTTATGCAGCAGGAAAACCAAATAAATGTGCTCCTGGCCATTAAAGGGCCTTTTCCCCCTTTGGAGAGCGGGGAGGCAACAGCGCCTGGGCTTGCTGCCTGCACCCCCGGGGCACGGGCAGGCGGGGTGGGGGCACCCCGGGGTGGCACTGTGGGGTGCTCCAAAGCACCCTTGCAGGAGCTGGTGGCTTTCTCCTGGCTCCGCAGCCTCCTTGGAGCCCGACACACAGCAGCCTTTCCCCGGCATGGCCGGCCGGCTCTCGGGCTCGCCTCCTTCACCTCAGCAGCTCCTGCGGTGCTGTTGGCTCTCCCCAGCCCCCCCCGGCTCTCCCCAGCCCCCCCCAGCTGCGCACCCCTGCTGCCTGTCAGCTCTTGCCAGCATCGGCATCGAGGGTGCAACCGCCGGGCAGGGTGGGGGGAAAGGGCTCTTGTTCGGCTGCGGCTCGGTGCAGCCCTGTGCCGGGCAGGGAGAAGGGGAGCATCCCATGTCCCGGCTGATTTGCAGCGCTGCTTCCAGCTTTTGCATCAAAGCCCTTGCCTCCTTCCATTGGCTTCGCCCCTGGGGCACCTCCAGCCTGGCTGCCGGCCGCGTTTCTGCCGTGCCAGCAGCCCCCAGGGCTCGGCAGCAAGCAGCAGCCCAAGCGACCGTGCCCGGTGCCTGCAGGAAAGCGGCATCGCCGAGCAAAGTGCTGGCTAACGCCACTTTAGCATCTCCTCCATCCCCTCCCAGGCTGCTGGCCTTTTGCCCTGACCAAAGATGGAGCTGCCAAAACTGCTTGCACCACTGCCTGCGCCAGGGCTGGCCCCGCGATGCCTCCTGCCCATGGGGTAGGGACCCCCCCGCGGGGCTCGGGGTGCTCAGGGAGTGGTAGCGCACGTGCGTGGTGGAAGGACGAAGCCAGCGGTGCACCCGTGTCCAGGGATGGCTTTCATTTCCCATTTCGCTCTTCCAGCTCAGCTATCGGCACGTGTTTGTCGTGAATATCCACCGTGGTTGCCCGATCCTCAAGGCTGGGGACATCATTAATGATTTCTCTGCACAGCTCTGGGTGTAGCCCCCTGATTTCGGTAGCGAAAGAGGTTGTGTCTGACTCCCAGCCCTTCTGAGCAGGAGCGGCCACAGAAGCTTTTGGGGGTCGGGGCAGAAGCGGGGCTGCCGGTGGGATGTGTGACCATGTCGTGTCTCTTGCCCCCCAGGTTCGCAAAGCTCTTGCTCCGTCTCCCAGCCCTCCGGTCCATCGGCCTGAAATGCCTGGAGCACCTCTTCTTCTTCAAGCTAATAGGCGACACACCAATCGACACCTTCTTGATGGAAATGCTGGAAGCGCCCCATCAAATGACTTAGAGAACTGCTGCTGGGTCAGTCCCTCGCCCGGCCGGGGCCCCTTCCTCTGCTTTCCTCCGCCGCCGCCCCAGCCCGTCCCTTCCTCCTCTCCCCAGCGCTGGAGGCACCGTCTGATCCGGGGTGACCCCCCCCCCCGCCCCCCGCCGTCCTCGCCTCCTCGGCCGCCTTCACCCTTGTCCGTTTGCTGTCACTGCTGCATCTCAAGACCTGCTCGCTGGTTCCCTGCGCTAGATGTAGAGAAGTGGGAGCGGAGAGAGCTTGCCACCCACCGCCCCGGCTCGCACCCCTGCCCTGGCCCCCGCCATGCCATGAGTTTTGGGGTGAGCCGCCAGCCGGGCTTGGCATCACCCCTCATGCGTGCCGCAGCCGGCGGTGCTTCCCCCCGGGACAGGAGCGGGGACGGGGACGGCCCCAGCCCTTGGGGGCAGTGGGGTTTGGACAAGCCGAGGGGAGTGGTTGAACTCGCTGGATTGCAGCTGGCTATTTTCAGAGGATGGAGTTTTTGAAAAAGAGAAGGAAGAAAAAAAAAAAAAAAAGGAAAAAATTCTATTTTTGGTTTCTAACTATTATTAGTAGTCTCGGTAGTTACTTCACGGAGGGAGAGGCAGGCTGGGGAGGCGGCCCGGCCCGTGCCCCGTGAATGAGTCACCCGTGGCTGCACAGAGCCTTCTCCTTTCAATTAAAAGCAGAGGATTTGGGGTTGAGCTGAATCCCCCCGCAAATAACGAGGCGACTGGTGGCACAGGGAGCCAGGGCACCCTCCGTGCAGAGGGTCCTGCGGGTGGCAGCACCTGAAAAATCCCCTTTTGCCATCCCAGAGGGCAGCCGGGCACCGCTGCTCTTCCCAAAGATGCCTCTGCGCTCGGGCTGGAGCTGCCCACGCGGACACGAGCCGGCTGGAGCACTTGCTTTAAGGCTGCCTGGGACTCACCATCGCCCTTCCCCAGCTCACGGGGTCTTGCCGGGACCCCTGCCCTCACCATTGCCCCCAGCATCCCGGCACGGCCCCACTCGCGAGGCTCGGTCCAGCCTGTCCGGCCAGACCCAGGTTTTATTTCAAGGGCTGTTGGGTTGGAGCAACGGGAGCTGGCGTGTCAGCAATGGCTCCTTTGTGGGTTTTTTTTGGTCCTGACCTGGTTTAGTGAGGGTCTAAATGCTGGACGGGCATTTCCAGCTGATGGGGGTGGGCTCAGCAAGACACCCCCTCCATGCCCACATTGTGGGTACGCAGCAGCCCTGGGGGCTGGCGGGAGTTTCCCCTGGGCCAGCAGCATCCAAGCCCTCGCCTTGAATTTGGGGGGGGGGGAGGGGGGGGGGTGTGTTTGCCTCGCCCAGGAGCTGCTCCTGTTGATTCAGCAGCTGCGGTGCAAAACACTGCAAGGCAACAATTAGTGGGAGTGCTTGGCCAGGCTGGTAATTGTGGCTCTTAATTAGTGGTGAAGCAAGAACAGGGCTCCCCCTCCCCTCAATCTCTGCCGCTGGGCAGGGACGCGGGGGCTGAGCGGTCCAGGCTGGGTGGGGGACAGGGCAGCAGCCCCTGCCTGCGTGGGCAGCGTGCCCGGCCCCGGGCCCGGCCGGGATGCTGAGAGCACCAAAAGCACTTTAGCTTTTGCACGGTCCTTTCCTTGACTCTCTGCGTGGCAGCAGGGAGATGGACAGGTTTTTGGGGATGAGGGACGTGGTCCCAGGAATGTACCCACATCCCGCAGGCCAGGATCCCCCAGCCAGGGAGCGTTTCCCCTTCACATCCCCATTTCACCTTCATCAGGTGTCTCCAGAGCCCCGCTGAAAAAATGAGTTAGAGGAAAAAAAAAAAAAAGGAGCAGAGGAAGCAGTGAGGAGGGTTTTCCCCCCCCTTGGCAGGACAGACTACAGTGAACACACCATGGGGTGGGTGCTCGGAGCCAAGAGCACCCACCAAGCACCAAGTCTGTGCTTGGCCTCGGGGTGAGGGCTTCCCCACCGCTTTCGTGTCTTCTGTGCTTTACAACGACAGAGCATTAGGTCCCCAAGGTTCTTTCTTTCTCCTCTTTCTCCCTGTGGCTTCAGACTTCTCCTTGGTGCCTGGAGGGGGATGGAGCAGAGCCCACCAGCTCCCACCTTGGCTTTGGAGGGGACGCAGTTGTCACCCACCCCTTGTCACCCTGCCTGGCAGCTCAGGCCCCCGGCTCCATCCCCTGCAGTTAACCAGGCCATCTCATTGCTGAACAAATACTCAGGATTTCAGGTCATAACTTTCCCTTAGGCTGGCCTGAAGTGGCAAATCCACAGAGGCAGGGAAAGTGTTTTTGGCTGCATTTCTCCCAGCAGCCTGCATGCCGCCGAAAATATTATTAAACAGCTTCACCCTGCAAGAATTTGCCAAGAAAACTAGGCAAGAGAAATGAAATATGTAAAGGGTGCCAGTAAACACGAGCAGGCTGTTCCTTGCCAGTCAGGCTGGCGCAGCCCCGCGGGGGGCTCGCAGGGAGGTGTCGGCTCCCAGCCAGGCGGTGGAGCTCAGCCCGGAGCCAAGGCAGCCCCCGGCAGCCCCCGGCAGCCCCCGGCAGCCCCCGGCCCGGCTCTCGCCAGCAGAAAGGAGCCTGGAGCTCGCTTGCTGGAGAGGGTGAGGGGACTTTGTGGAAGAGTCGGTGGACGTTGCACTAGGATACACCCGCTGTCCTTCTCCCGTGGGTGGAACCACTTTTTTTCCGGATTGGTGTCTTGGAAGGGGCGGTTTGGTGCTGGGTGCTGAGCTGTGGTGGCTTGCAGGGCTGTGGGCTGGCCAGCTGCAGCCCTGGGCACCACTGGGAGCTCCCGTCCCATCCCATGCCATCCCATCCCATCCCACGCCATGCCATGCCATGCCATCCCATCCCATCCCACGCCATGCCATGCCATGCCATGCCATGCCATCCCATCCCATCCCATCTCATGCCATCTCATCCCATCTCATGCCATGCCATGCCATCCCATCCCATCCCATCTCATCTCATGCCATCCCATCCCAGCTCATGCCATCCCATGCCATCTCATGCCATCTCATGCCATCCCATACCATCCCATACCATGCCATGTCAGGCCATGCCATCCCATCCCATCCCATCCTGTCCCTTCCCATCCCATCCCATCCCATCCCATCCCAGTTAGCATTTGACCTGATAAAAATAAAATGCCACAAGCAAGGGGGTGTCATTGACAAGTAGAGGGGTGCAAGGGGGAAGGCTCTGCAGGCCAGGGGCTCTCAGTCAGGACGGATGTCTCCGTGCCTCAGTTTCCCTGGAGCCTTGATTCATGCCCCCGGCAGAGGAGGGTTTTGGGGAAAGGCTGAGCACTATCCTGGGCTTTCTGTTCTCAGCAGGCGCCGCGGAGGCCCCCGCACTGCTGTATCTCAGCCTGACTCTCTTGCTTTCCATAGAGCTCTTGTGATTTCCCCCAGCAGCCACACCGGGCATTTTGGGGTGCCCAGAGCCCAGCCCACCCCGGCGCCTCCCCCTCCAGCATCATCAGCCCAGCCCTCCCCATCCAAGGAGCAGCTTTTGTGCGGTCGCTAACATCTGCCACAGCAGCCTTAAAGCAATGTGCTTTTGCATGAGTTTGAGTCTTTCGTTTGTATTCTTTTTCACTTTGGGCTTTTTTTTTTTTTTTTCTTTTGGTCCTCAGCGTAATAATTATAAATATATTACAAACTTGTGTGGGGAGGTGATACATGGGTAAGAGAAAAAAAAAAAAGGCACATTATCCACTAGAGAGGTAGGACTTCCATGTTAACCAGATCTTAGTACCCTTGCAAAAATCTGGTTTGATTAGGGTGATCTATTTTTTAATTTTTTTTTTTTTTTTTTTAAAATTCCTTTTAGTTGGTGGGACAATCTTTAATTTTCTAAAGATAGCACAAACATCAGCTTTTCAGCCACCCGCCTGCCACCCTGGATGTTCCTCGCTGCCTTCTTGCCTGTGCACGTTCCAACCAAGCCCTAACCCAACCCGAGCCGAAGCCAGCGTGCCCGCGGGCCACCCCGGGAGGATGCCGGAGCTTCCCGAGCATCCACCAGCACCAAGGGGCTGAGCACCGCTGCCGGCTGGGACCCGAGGAGTGGCGTTACAGGCAAAGGACCTTTCATCTCCCCAGCACCCATGGGTGCAAGAAGCCCATTACCCCCCCCCCCCCCCCCCCGCCCCGAGCTCGCCGGCAGCTTCTCTGCACTTTGGCCCCCCCGTGCTGCCCCGCAGCCCCCCCGGGAGCGGAGCCCTTGGCACGGAAGGGCTGCAGCCGGCGGGGCCGTGGCTCAAGAGCTGATGCTGTCCCCATCAGTGGCGAGCGTGCATGATCTGGTTTCAGCTGATCCATATGTGCGTGTGTATACATGTATGTACTGTAGATATATACACTGTATAAATAGCCTCACTCACATATACATATATTATAACCGTAGCAATTACAGACTTTTTGTGGGTTTGTTTTTTTTTTGTTTTGCTTTGTTTTAACGCGATTCTTTTTTTCCTATTTTTTTCTGGCTTTTTTTTTTTTTTTCTTTTTCCTCTTTTTTGCTTCGTGTAAGCGAGTACATTGTATCTGAAGCCCTTTCCGAATTGGCAGCTGCCAAATGTGGATCTTTATTCCTCGAGACAAAGGAAATGCATCTATTTTAAGATGCCTTTTTGTTTTGTTTTTTTGATTGTTTGTTTGTTGGTTTGTTTTTTTTTTCTTTCGAGCAGCAGGTGGTTTTGAGTAAAAATAGCTTTAGCAATTCCCAATACTTAGTGATGGATGCCTTGGCTATGAGATGCATAGCTGAAAAAATAAAATGCATTAAAATTTAGAATGACAAAAAAAAAAAAAAAGAGAAAAGATAAGGAAAAGTATCTAAAGCATCGATAAAGTTAAAATCTATTTTTGTACAAATGTAATTTTATCCCTTACGTATTCCTGGATATTTTCTTTCTGGATGGTTTTGTTTCTTCTACAGAGATTGTTATAAACTCTCTCTATTTTTCTCTCTTTCTCTCTGCAAATGTTCAACCACAGGGACAGGGATCTGGAGCAGAGGGAGAAACTTTTGACCGTGTTTTAAAGGCTTTATATGAAATCTCTTTTGAAATCATTTTTTTGAATGAACTTTTTATTTTTTTCCCCCACTTCCAAAATCTTTTTCGGGGCGGGGGGGGGGGGAGGGGGGGGGCTGGGGGTGTCTTTTGTCACGTATATCCGGCGTTCCCGCAGGTCTGTTTTACTGTGAAATCACTACCGTATATTATTATTCACTTTAAAAAAAGGAAAAAAAAAAGAAAAAAAAAAGAATTGCTGCTGGAAACGCCAGTATTTTGATGAACAATTGTATTAGAATTGTGGAGAAAAAAAAAAAAAAGAAAAAAAGAAAAAGAGAAAAGGAGAAAAAAACAAAGAAAATATATGAGCATTTTAAAATATAACCCAGTCCAAGTCCTCTTTTGTTCTTCACTGGTGTGTCTTGAGCTATACCTTTGGGTGCCCCCATGGGAGTGCTGTCCCCACTGGGGGGTCCCCGTCGCCCCGGAGGGTGCCCACCCCCAGGGCACGGTCCCTCCTGCTGGCCACGGGGCCGAGTGGGAGTCAATCCAGCCTGGCTGTAAGGAGCAACGGCAGAACCGTGGGGGAACCCCACAACTCGGCGACAGAGATTTTTTTTTTTTTTTCCTTCCCCTCAGGAATTTCCCTTGAATGAATTTCAGATCCCTTGGGCATCATCTCCTGCTAGGGACACCCTCGCTCCCCCTGGCACATCCCCCTCCTCCCTGCCTCCGAGCAAACACAGGACAAGTGGCCCTTGTGGCCGCTGGGTTGCCCAGCGTGGCTGGGCCCCTGGGGGGCCAGTGCTGGCCAGGCGCCTGTGGGCCACCCTGGCCTTTCCCTGCGCAGGTGGCAGTGGGGTGACCGAGGCCACCCTGGGTGCACCGCAGGGCTGAGGGCAGGGACAGTCCCCGTGCCATCGCGGCACCTGGCAAAGCCCTCCCAGCCCTGCCGGGGGGGCTCAGCTTTGGGGGGAGCCTCCAAGCCAGGGGCACATCCTGAGAACACGGGGCCACGGAGGCCTGGGCAGCATCCCCAGCCTGGTGACAAGGACATACTGGTGAGCTCTGGTGGACTTTTCCAGCCGCCATCCTTCCTGGAGCCACGTCGGTGCCTGCGGAGCGGGAGCGTTGCTGCCCCGGTGCAGCGTGTGCGTGAACAGGAGCCGTTAGCGCTGGCCTTAGCTTAACCTGGATTTGTTGCCAGGTACAAACAAGATTGAACTCGCTCTTGGGTTTACAGCGGAGATAAATCCTCCCCCGACGGCTGCAGAGCCGGTCAAATAGAGAAGGAAAATAAGAGTTTCAATTTGGTTAGTGACGATCCGCGTGTTTCTAACTTGGCCGCAATATTTTTTCATTTGAGAAGCCCTGGGAGGCAGCTTGTGGAGGGCAGGGGAAGGGATGTGGGGGATTATCGGCCTTGGCAGCAATCTGCTGCTCCCCAACATGGGGCCACCCCCCACTCCCACCCCCCTACCCCGCTCTGGGAGACCCCAGGGACCGGGGAGCCCCGGCCGGCCACACTCGCATGGGGTGGCTCCTGTCGCAGAGGATGGTTATGTGTCTTGTTAACCTCCAGGCAGCAGTTTGTGTTTAGAGAGTAAATATTTACCTCCCTTCCTGAGGGTTTTTTTTTCCCCCATCTCCTGGGGTGGAGCGAGCTGGGATCCATGGGGCAGCGCTCGCCGGGATGCTCGCCCTCGTGCCGGGTTACTGCTGCCCGCTGGCTGGAAAACCACACTTTGCTTTGAAAATCGGCTTTGCTTCTATATTTAAAGATGCTAATAACAGAAAGAAAAGCAAAGCCCAGCTGGCCACTGACTTTTTTTTTTTTTTTTTTGTGTGGGCAATTGCTGCTGTGCTTGCTGCTGCTCCCCTGGGAAAACCGGGGGCTTTCCCAGACCCCCAAACCCAGCTTTGGGGAAGGGCCCTGCTCCCCCTTCTCTGCAGCCGGGGAGGGAGGAGGAGGAGCTTTGCACCTCCGCAACTTGGTGCTGTTCCTCCGGCTTCTGCAGGATCAAAGGGCCTGTTTTGACTCCCGTCCTGATTCCTTGATAACAGAAGATGGTTGTAATGCAATCCAACATTTCTCACATGCAATAGCTCGGGGCTTTTGTTGTGTCTCGGGGCTGGGTGTGCGCAGGATTCGCCCTTGCCCTGTGAGCAGCATGGGGACATGGAGCTCAGGGATGGCACGCACGAAGGGGTCCAGAGCTCTCTGGTTTATCAGGAACGTCCTAATACTAGATCTCCTTAAACTCTGAGCTCTTGGAGGTATGGGATTGGGAGGGAACTTCGGCTTCCTCTGCAAAACACCATCCCGGTCCTCCTGCTGCATGAGGGGACTGTGTGTGGGGGGGTGCAGACCATGCTCAGGGTGCTTGCTCTTGCAAATGCATCTTGCTTGGTGGCACCAGGCTGGCCACTTAATTTCTGCGCATCCCCGGTGCTGACAGAGATGGAGTGAGGTGTCAGCAGACTGTTTTGAAATCCTTAAGAGAAGGGCTGTGATCCCAGTCCTCTCTGTGCCTTAGTTTTGCAGCGAGGGGGGGGCTCTACAAATAAATACAGACAGATGAGCTCTTTCACTGGTAATTTGTCACTTCATAATTGCCAAAGACAAGCAGGTTAGTTTTCTCCTCCTGACCTCTCTCAAGTAGCCTTTTCACCCCAGCTGGCCCCAGGGCCGGGGTCGGGGTCCCGCCGTGTCTCCACGGGGCAGCCTTCCCCCCGTGCTGGGGCTGCAAAGGGCACCTTGGCCTTCTGCATCACATTTTCCAAGCAACATTTCCACGGGTCTCCCTATGGTACCACCGAGCCGTACAGACACCCACCTCCAGGCATGCCTCAGGGTGCCTCAGCTGCCTCGCCCATAGAATCAGGGAATTGTTTAGGTTGGAAAAGACTTTTAAGATCATCAAGTCCAACCATTAACCCAGCACTGCCAAGTCTACCACTAAACCCCGTCCCTAAGCACCTCATCCTTTAAATCCCTCCAGGGATGGGGACTCTACCCCTTACCTGGGCAGCCCCTTCCAATGCTTGACAACCCTTTAGGGGAAGAAATTTTTCATAATACCCAACCTAAACCTCCCCTGGTGCAACTTGAGGCCATTTTCTCTTGTCCTATCACCCACTGCCTAGGAGAAGAGACCAACCTCTCCTGGCTCCCCCCACCCCCCCATCAGCCTTGTGCTCCAGACCCCTCACCAGCTTCGTTGCTCCTCTTTGGAACCATCCAGCCCCTCAATGTCCTTCCTGCAGTGAGGGGCCCATGTGTGGCTGAAAATGGGACCAGATGGGAGCACGGGCAGATCAGTGCACAGCCAGCTCAGATGACCTGGGTTTCAGGGTCAGTCCCTGGTACAAAGAAAATTTGGGGCTCCGAGTGGTGGGGATGCACCTGAGGACTTGGCTGATCACCCCTCCCTGCCCCAGTGCTCCCCTCGCCATCACTGGCTCCCCAAGGTGGTGTGAGAGCTGAGCTCCAGATGTGGAGCTCAAAATATCCTGGTGGGAAATTTGGCTGGAGACCCCGGGGCGGTTCGGATGCTGGGAGCGAGCGTGGATGTCTGTACGCCCCGGGCAGGAGCCCGAAGCACAGAGGCCGAATTTAGAGAAGGCTGCGGGCCAGCAGCTCCCAGGAGCGGGGCTGACCCCCCCGCCCCGGGGGTGGGCCAGTGCCTCGGGCAACCCCCGGGGTCCGGCCTGCCCCGGCCGAGCAAGGAGCAACGAGCAAAGTGCTGCTGCCATCTCCCGGCCGGAGCGAGCCCTGCCCGGCCGGGAGGAGCCAGCGGCTGCCCCGGCTCCCGCTCCCCTCCCCGGGCTCCCGCTCTCCTTCCCGGGGCTCC